>CAMRHE010000226.1:2410000-2647500 GCA_947044405.1 Leptodactylus fallax
GCTGATAGTCCTACTGAATGGAGTGTTAGAATTTGTATTATGGCAAGAAAAAGGCAGCTAAGTAAAGAAAAACGAGTGGCCATCATTACTTTAAGAAATGAACGTCAGTCAGTCCAAAAAATTGGGAAAACTTTGAAAGTGTCCCCAAGTGCAGTGGCCAAAACCATCAAGCGCTACAAAGAAACTGGCTCACATGAGGACCGCCCCAGGAAAGGAAGACCAAGAGTCACCTCTGCTGCAGAGGATAAGTTCATCCGAGTCACCAGCCTCAGAAATCGCAGATTAACAGCAGCTCATATTAGAGACCAGGTCAATGCCACACAGAGTTCTAGCAGCAGACACATCTCTACAACAACTGTTAAGAGGAGACTGTGTGCAGCAGGCTTTCATGGTAAAATAGCTGCTGGGAAACCAATGCTAAGGACAGGCAACAAGCAGAAGAGACTTGTTTGGGCTAAAGAACACAAGGAATGGACATTAGACCTGTGGAAATCTGTGCTTTGGTCTGATGAGTCCAAATTTGAGATCTTTGGTTCCAACCACCGTGTCTTTGTGCGACGCAGAAAAGGTGAACGAATGGACTCTACATGCCTGGTTCCCACCGTGAAGCATGGAGGAGGAGGTGTGATGGTGTGGGGGTGCTTTGCTGGTGACACTGTTGGGGATTTATTCAAAATTGAAGGAATACTGAACCAGCATGGTTACCACAGCATCTTGCAGCGGCATGCTATTCCATCCGGTTTGCGTTTAGTTGGACCATCATTTATTTTTCAACAGGACAATGACCCCAAACACACCTCCAGACTGTGTAAGGGCTATTTGACTAAGAAGGAGAGTGATGGGATGCTACGCCAGATGACCTGGCCTCCACAGTCACCAGACCTGAACACAATTGAGATGGTTTGGGGTGAGCTGGACCGCAGAGTGAAGGCAAAAGGGCCAACAACTGCTAAGCATCTCTGGGAACTCCTTCAAGACTGTTGGAAGACCATTTCAGGTGACTACCTCTTGAAGCTCATCAAGAGAATGCCAAGAGTGTGCAAAGCAGTAATCAAAGCAAAAGGTGGCTACTTTGAAGAACCTAGAATATAAGACATATTTTCAGTTGTTTCACACGTTTTTGTTAAGTATATAATTCCACATGTGTTAATTCATAGTTTTGATGCCTTCAGTGTGCATCTACAATTTTTATAGTCATGAAAATACAGAAAACTCTTGGAATGAGAAGGTGTGTCCAAACTTTTGGTCTGTACTGTGTGTATGTATATATATATGTATGTATGTGTTATATATATATATATATATATATATATATATATATATATATATATATATTCATTCAACATTATAAAGTTAATCACTAGCAATACACAGATAAGCCCCATATTAATCATGAGCTACCAATATTATATGGCAACCTTTTCAGGGGTATAAGCCATTATCTATGACTTTTGTAAGAGAAATATTTGCAAACTATACATATATACCTATTAAATCTTTTATACTGATAACAATGTCAAACAGGAGCCATTACTACAGGTAATGAGTGGAGGACAGAGGAGCCTCTTAAAGAAGAAGTTGCAGGTCTGTGAGAGCCAGAAATCTTGCTTGTTTGTAGGTGACCAAATACTTATTTTCCACCATAATTTGCAAATAAATTCTTTAAAATCAGACAATGTGATTTTCTGGATTTGTTTTCTCATTTTGTCTCTCATAGTTGAGGTCTACCTATCATGTCAATTACAGGCAGGCCTCATCTTTTTAAGTAGGAGAACTAGGACAATTGGTGGCTAACTAAATACTTTTTTCTTCACAGGGCAGAACAACCAATCCAAATATTGGGATAGGGGTCCAGTCAAAGACCCTATTCCCATAACACAATAGGGCGGCCAGGGGAATTGGTCTTGGATTTATGAACCTTGATTAAAAAATACCACCTACTTTTTTGGGTAAATGGGGAAAAGGCGTTCAGCTGTTTTTTGTGATAAAACACCTTTTTCAACACTTTTCTAAGTAAAGTTTGCAAGGAGGCAGAAAACCTGGTGGGATCAGAAGTCAAAAGCTGGCAAGTATTACTGTCATTTAATTGATGACCAACTTCCTCAATGTAATATTTTTAGTCATCTAAACTACATTAAACTCCCTTGTCGGCCGGTTTCACCACGATGTCCTCCAGAGAAGTAAGCCAATCTAAGGCTGATAATTCACCCGGAGTTAAATTCCCTTTCATAGGAGCATAAGTCAGTGCTCTGACCTCTCTAAGGGCTTGATTCTGGAAGATGTCGAGGGTACTCCCAGTCGGCAAGGGAGGGCAAAAAGAGGAACTGTTGCCACCCCTAAAACTTTCTACCTGAATAGTGTCAGACACCTCCTCAATACCTCCATTCCTTCATCCGAAAGACTAGTTAGTACATCTATATTGTCCAAATCCAAATTGGTAGTTTCAGAATTTACAACAAATCCCAAAGGGCCCACTACACAAGGGATCTCGGCCTCTTTATAATGTCTGTCCCCCATCAGTTGCATTACCATAATGTTTTTTCAGATTTAATTTCCTCACTGCTTTAAATAAATCAATATCAAATTCCACCATGTTAAATTTGTTAACCAACCCAAAATTTAACCCTTTACTCAATAAAGAAATGCAATTATCTAACACATGTGGAGTCAAGTTGATAATATTAATACTGATATTAATATTATAATCCTGAGAGCGTCATGCGTATTAGAATCTATCGCCAAGTCACTTGTTTCCTCTTTTGACCTCTGCTGCATCCTCTTCCACCTCTGTCGGCCCCTCCTAATACATTTTCTAAAGGGATTCAATGTTGTCTCACTGTAGGTCTGATTCTCATCTGGCGTTCTAATACGCTGTTTGAATCATCTGAAGCGCTGGATTCAGACTCTGTAGTCAAATAGTCAGAGACTCGCTTCCGCCTCATCCTAGTTTTAACTTGACATTTTTTGTTCCAATAAAAACATGGATAGAGTCAAAGTCACATTTGTCTCTCAAGAACTTATTTCTGTTTTTTTCTTTAACCTCAGCCTGGGTCAAAATTAATTTTTTATCCAATTTCTTGAAAAAATTCTGGCATTGTGATTCAGACCAACATGTATGTAATTCCACTTTCGCTTTTCACAACTCTGTTGTCACACATTCGTACTCTTGCTCATTACGTCTTAAAATAAGCTGCATTAAATTCAAATAACATTGTAACTGGATCTGATTCCATTCTGTCAAGAATTGCGCATCATTATGATACTGTGATGTGTCTTTATAAAACCTCAAGCCACGTCATATGACTTGAAAGATTTAATAGTGCAAAATAGCTTTATTTCATGGTCAGCCAATTGTGTAACTTTCAGTTCTAATGCTTTAGTACTAAGAACCTGCAAGACATCTTTGGTGTTACATTGCTCAAAAAATGTCCTGACATTCTCTCTGCCCATATTAAACACAGATTGATCATCAGAGACAGCCAAAACTTCTGTGTTCATTTCCATAGCCAAGCAACCAAAAAATAACGCTGCTAAGCAGTTAACGAAGTGTGCTTACGCATCGAAATGAAAGTCCACACCATCTGAATTTGTGGATTTCGTTGAGTATCTAAATGAAGGTGAAAAAATGAACAACTAAAGGTTATAGAAAACCAACGGCTACTAATGCACTTTTGCATTATGATAGCTTCCATCCTAGACAGGTGAAGGCTGCCATCCCATTTGGTCAGTTTCTTCGCCTGAGGCGTATTAATTGTGATGCAGCCGTCTTCCAGCAACAGGCTGACGACTTAGAAAAGAGACTGTTGCAGGGAGGTTACCCTAAGAGTTTCCTTGGGGAGTCTAACAGAAGGGCATCTGCTGTAACACAAAAGGCACTTTTGTATAGATCAAGATCTGTAGATAGGAAAGACAAAAGTAGAGCAGTTTTTTCTTTTAAGTGCAACCCTTATGCGAACAATATATGTTCGGCTATTTTTTTATTTATTTATTTATTTTTCCCAAGATGGCGCTGCTGAAGTGGCTGCCTGTTAGGCAGCTCTGAGACTCTCTCTCTCTCTTATTTTTCTTTCTCTGTCTGTTTTTTTTATCTCTCTACTTAATGGACTTTACACTATGAAGAAATGAAGAAACAAAGACTTGGAATTGGACCTTTGTGATACTTTTTTTTGTTTTTATCTGTCTTTTTGTCCTGCTGAAATGGGAACTCTTGTGTGTGCAGGCATTTCTTTTGTCTACACAAGAGAGAAATTACTGCAGCTTAGAGTCACAACAACAGGGCTGCATACCATTTGCCCACCCATCCCCCAAGAACTCTGGAGAAAGAAAAAGCGGGGGAGGGGCTGCAGAGCAGGAACTCTTCAGAGGATTAAAAAGAGCCGTTACCGACCAACTGTTCCCTCCATCATTATGGGCAATGTGAGATCTCTTGCAAACAAGATGGATGAACTAACAGCGCTCACCAGGCATCATCAGGAGTTTCGGGTGTGCAGCATGATGCTACTTACAGAGACTTGGCTCACTGAAGTTCTCCTGACTCTCTGGTCTCCTTGGATGGTTTTAAACTCCTTCGGGCAGACAGGACAAGGGAGAGCGGTAAGAGGAAAGGAGGGGGGGCTGGCAATGTTTGTGAATAATAGATGGTGCAATCCTAGGCACATTGTGATTAAGGAGCAAACTTGCTGTAAGGACATTGAACTATTAGCTGTGAGCATGAGACCTTTCTATCTACCAAGAGAACTATCACATGTCATCGTGATAGCTGCATATGTTCCCCCCCCTCTGCGAAAGCTGACGCTGCCTGCGAGGTCCTACAAGCCACGCTGAGCCAGTTACAGTCTCAGCACCCCCAGGCCCTCCTTCTTGTGTCTGGCGATTTCAACCACGCCTCTCCATCATCCACACTTCCCAGTTTCACACAGTATGTAACCTGCCACACAAGAGACAACAAAACACTGGACTTGTTGTTTGCCAACGTGAGGGAGGCATATAGCTCATCAGCCCTACCGCCCCTGGGAAGATCGGATCACAACCTAGTACATCTCCGACCTGTGTACAAGCCACTTGTACGTAGAGAACCAGCTGTCACCGCACAGTGAGGATATGGTCCGAGGAGAGTGATGAGGCTCTGAGGGATTGTTTTGACACAACCGCATGGGAAGTCTTGCAGGATTCGTATGGAGAAGATATAGAAGGACTCACACGCTGCATAACGGACTACATTAATTTTTGTGTGGACAACACAGTACCCACAAAAGTGGTGAGGTGCTTCTCCAATAACAAACCATGGATTAACTCTGATATAAAAACACTACTTAAGGAGAAAAAGATGGCATTCAGGACAAGAGATAAGGAGGGGTTGAGGGAAGTACAAAAGGAGCTGAGGCATCTATTCAGGCAAGGAAAAGCCAGTTATAAGGAAAAAATGGAAAAGCAAATGGAAAGAAAAGACATAAGGGGGGGTCTGGGAGGGGCTTAAGTCAATTTCGGGTCATAAACAGTCTGTCTGCCAGATTGAGGCAGATGTTAATTGGCTTAATGAACTAAACCTATTCAACAGATTTGATCACACACCAGCTCCTCCCACCCCAGCATGTCCTTCAGCTCCCCTCACCACAATGACTTCACCCCACTCACCCCATGTGGCTACTTCCCAACAGACCAGTAAATCCAGAAATCTGTCTTTATCTGACCACAGTCTGACCTTCACACGGGCCCAGGTGAGGAAGGAGAAGAAAAAGATCAAGGCGAGGAAAGCTGCAGGGCCAGATGACATCAGTGCAAGGCTAATTAAGACTTGTGGGGACCAGCTGTGTGGTATAATTACATATATGTATAATATGAGCCTGAGGCAGGAAATAGTCCCTGAATTATGGAAATCTTCTTGTGTGGTACCAGTTCCAAAGAAACCTCACCCTATGGACCTCAACGACTACAGACCTGTAGCACTGACATCCCACTTGATGAAGATCTTAGAGAGATTGGTTCTCACACATCTTCGCCCTCTAGTGAGCCCCGCTATGGACCCTCTCCAGTTTGCTTATCGACCGGGCATTGGGGTAGATGATGCCATCATCCACCTTCTGCACAGGGCTCTGTCTCACCTGGAAAAACCAGGGAACACGGTGAGAATAATGTTCTTTGATTTCTCCAGTGCTTTTAACACCATACAGCCCAGGTTACTGAGAGACAAGCTGGGCCTTGCTGGAGTGGACCACCACCTCTCCAACTGGATCCTAGACTACCTCACAAATCGACCTCAATACGTGAGAGCACAAGACTGTGTGTCAGGTACCGTGATCTGTAATACGGGGGCACCTCAGGGTACGGTTCTCGCCCCTTTCCTCTTCACACTGTACACTGCTGATTTTAGGTGCAACTCATCCAGCTGCTACCTACAGAAGTATTCTGACGACTCTGCAATAGTAGGCCCATCACAGACGATGATGACAGGGAGTACAGAGAACTGAACCGTTTTTTGTGGACTGGTGCCACCAGAACCACCTGAAGATTAACGCGGGGAAGACCAAGGAGATGGTGGTGGACTTCCGTAAAGGCAGATGCCCTCCAAAACCAGTGGACATCCTGGGGACGGGCATCGAGATTGTGATCACCTATAAGTACCTGGGTTTGCTCCTTAATAATAAGCTGGACTGGGCAGATCATATGGAGGCCTTGTACAGGAAGGGCCACAGCAGGCTCTACCTGCTTAGGAAGCTGAGAGCCTTTGGAATCCGGGGGGCACTTCTTAGGACTTTCTTCAACTCGGTAGTGGCATCAGCCATCTTCTTTGGAGTGGCCTGCTGGGGGAGCAGTATATCAACCAGGGACAGAAATAAACTTGACAAGCTGATTAGAAGGGCCAGCTCTGTCCTGGGGAGCACACTGGACCCAGTGCAGGTGGTGGGTGACAGAAGGATACTGTCCGTGGTGAGCTCCATGCGGGAGAATAACTCCCATCCCATGCATGAGACTGTGATTGCGCTGGGCAGTACTGTCAGTGACCGACTGCTCCACCCTAGGTGTGAGAAGGAGCGCTATCGGAAGTCTTTCCTCCTCACCGCGGTTAGGCTGTACAACCAACACCGACCTAAGCGGAGATCATTACATACAGATACGTCCTATCTGTCTGTCTGCTATTAATGTAATGCCTCTCACCTTGGAACATTCCTGTACATGTTGTATTTGTATCTACTTATCTTATCTTATCTTTGCTGCTGTAACACACTGAATTTCCCCATTGTGGGACTAATAAAGGATTATTATTATTATTATAATAATAATAATAATAATAAGAGTTGGGGTACTATACAAAGAGATTCGGAATTGGCAAAAATCTTTCCTATACGTCCCTTGGTCTCTTAGAAATAAATTAGTTCATAGTAGGATTGTTGAAAAATATAATAAGAATAATTGGCTGCAACATTGTTTGCCAAAAGGTAACTTTGCTTGCGGCCACTGTAATTTTTGTAGGCTGAAGTCTCTGCATGGGAGATGCCCATTGGTTCGTAAATCAGTTTATAAACTGTAAAACTAAGTTTTTGGTTTGTAATTTTTTTTGTCCTCGTCAACGCTTTTATATTGGTAAGAAAATTAGGAATTTTTTTCAGAGAACATGTTAAATCGATTTTCACTGGGCAAGTTTTTCCCCAGCTCATAAAACACATGAGAGAGGTACATGGAAGCGATACCAAAGTCCTGTGATTTGCAGGAATTGAAGAGATAGGTATCAGACCTGGAGGTGGGAATCGTAATCAGGATCTCCTAAGCTGTAAAGGGAAGTGGATTCATGGGACCCAAGCCATGGGCACATTGGGCCTTAATAATAGGATAGAAATGAGTGCGTTTTTGTAGTTCATGATTTAATATGTATATGTTTAGAGATCTAGGCATTTCACCATCATGTTTAGTATGCAAATATTTCTCTTACAAAAGTCATAGATAATGGCTTATACCCTTGAAAAGGTTGCCATATAATATTGGTAGCTCATGATTAACATATGGCTTATCTATGTATTGCTGGTGATTAACTTTATAATGTTGAATATATATATTATTCCAGTCTTTCTAAGTTCATTGCATAGAGAGTATTTCACTAGGCATATTATGTATAGTCAGTCTGTTGTTTGAAAGAATGTATATTACCTTTTGATCTGTACTGTATATCTAGCGCTGTGTGTTTTTAAAGCACATGTTTTAGTTTGGCGTGCCTGGGTGACGTGGCAACGGTGCCTGTGCGCTGTCATACAGAGACCTGTCCAATGAGCGCTGGGTGTTTCTGACACATCCGTGGGCGGGGGTGCCTCCATTTCATGGCGCTCCTGTATGTGTGTCAGACAGTAGCCTGTAGAAGCGCGTTGTGCGTGAAATGGCCCATCGTTGCTGCTCATCTTCTCCCTGGTATGCCTGTTTTTATTTGATCTCTATAAAGAAGCACTGAAGTCTGGTATGGGGAGAAATGCATAGAGACCTTTTTTGACAATGCAATATGAGATATTTATTGTGATGAGGTTCCACTAGACATTTAGGTGATATTTGCATTATTTATACACTGAGGACATTTGGATTGAGCTCCCTGGATAGAGGATATTGGGTCTCTCTGTTGAGAGACGTCAAGAGTGACTCATTATAATTTAATACACTGAATAGTGTGTTATAGAAACATGTGTACCGTGTGCCTAGTGTATGAATGTATATCTTTTAAAATATCCCTTTAATCTATACAGAGATTATATGTATTATATTTTATTTTATTTATTTGTTACACCACCACAGTGTAGGCACAAAGTAGCTGTCGGGTGGATCCAGTGATGAGGCAACCTGACGACGAGGAGGTGATCCAGTGGGGGTGGGGAGACACAAGAGGGGGGAAAAAACAAACTTGGGGAGGGAGCACAAGAGAATAAGTGAAACAGTACATAAAAAACACAACGAACATGCAATAAACATTATACCTGGTAACATAGCCCGGAGTGGGAGAGAATGAATAAGCAGTAATCAAATAAACAGTAGTACATAGGCGACATGTCCCACCAATAGTGGAAGGAGAACCACTTTTATAGTATCCTCTAATCAGTTGGGGGGGGGGGGGTCGGGGAAGAGCAATTTCTACGAATAACAAAGTAAGTAAAAAAAAACAAAAAAACTAAGACTGTGGTTGGGGGATGTAACCTTCCGGAGTACCACAGAACAATATGCAGGTAAAGAAAAGAAGAAATACTGTAACAGCTTCAAGTAACCACAAGGTATGCAATAAGCAAACAGCAAGTCTGGAGGGACATAAGTGCTTGGACTGAGCCATCAACTTTTTCTGAGGGTTGTCCATCAGGTGACATCTTGGAAGGGAGTAGAACCGAAGGGATCCCTTAGAAGGGGAACTGCGGGAAGATGGTCACATGCATTTGGTCCTGACAGTCTTCCATGTAGTAGTATAATGTTGTACCGTGTTAGCCATTGAAAGTAGTGGAAGAGTGAAGAAATCAGGCGATACCTTTTAGAGGCTGAGTATATTTCTTGCCATAAATGATAGGCCTCCCAGGGTTGCCATCTAGGGTATGCCATTTTATAGGGTATAAAAAATCTGTGAATTTTCAGTTCTTGTATAACACCATGTCTGATGAAGGAAGCTAGTACTTCTGAAAGGTTACTTATCAAATATACTCAGCCTCTAAAAGGTATCGCCTGATTTCTTCACTTTTCCAGTCTTCCATGTAGACAGAGGTGCAAGGGATGGTAATTCCAGTTCCCAGTCCTGAAGCCTAGGGGCCAGGACACATAAAGCATCACAGAAAGGAGCCAGATCAGCAAATGATCGCAATGTGACTGTTGAGTCATCCTTGCGGGGCCATCAAGGAAAATGGAAAGCCCCATCAGTAGTCAATATGATGGTCTCAGCAGTGGACAGCAGGGACCCTTCACTCTCCTTTTCTGTAGGGTCAGCCAGGAGAGGGCAGGGTAGAGCTGGAGAGCTGATTTCAGTGGAATTCTAATTTGACATGGGTGACATGTGATGTCTGTGCCTTTTACTCTGGCATACCCCATGAAATAGCAGTTGTGTCTTTATCATATCATCTTTATAAATACAGTGAATTTTCATAAGAGTTATGTGAATATATAGATATCACAAGATACCTGTTAGAATATAACTATTTTATGCTTAACAATATATTTTATCTGCAGGCATATGGAGCCCCTATGTGGGCTCGCTTTTCCCCCACCCTCGCTATTTTGGTGATGGCTTGGTGGGAGGAATGTTTTATATTTTAGAGAAAAATCCATTCTTGAGAGACATACAATGGTACGGATGCTTCATTGATGACCTACTAATAGTTTGGTCAGGTGATGTAACGTCTGTACCTAAGTTTGTAGACTTTATGAATATCAACAATTTTAATTTGAAATTTACCCATGCCATTGAGAAACAAAGTATTTCTTTTTTGGATGTCTGCCTAACAGGTAATGTGTTAGATGGAGTAATACATACATCTTTATTTCAGAGGAGGCAGGTAATACCACCCTTCATGCTACCAGCAGCCATCCAAAACACACTATAAAATCCATCCCTGTAGGGGAGCTCACTCGTATCAGGAGAGCTAGTTGACAGAATTGAGAATATGAAAGACTGTCTGCCAGGGGTTATCTTAAATGGTCCCTGGATAGAGCCAGAAATGTTGCAAAAAAAAAAATCACACTCCGGTCTTTTTCATAATCATTCAGCATCCAAATTTAAATCCACTTTCATGGGAGTTAAAGGGGTATTCCCACGAACATAACCATTTTTAAATTTGTAGATAATTTAAAAGTTAAACATTTTTGCAAGTATAAGTAAATAAACATTTTGCTAAGTTTTAAAGATTTTCTTTAAATATCTTCTGGTCACAGTCTTGTTGTCTTGATTGGTTGCCAATGGCTACGACCATGAATGCAGGACCTTTCTAAGGTCAGAAAATCAGTAATGATTTCCTTATTATGGCCAGGATATCTTCTCATACATGTAGTGTCCCTACCTGATTACCCAGCTACAATAAGAAAATCATGGCTTAGTTTTTGACAAGTCCCAGACCATATAAAGTTTCTGCATTTGTGGTCGTATCCATTGGCAACCGATCAAGACAGCAGACTGTTACCACTAAGATAGAGAAAATCTTTAAAACGCTGCAGAATTTTTAACTACTTATGTTTGCAAAAATGTTAAACTTTTAATTATTTACAAATATAGACATGATTATGTTCATGGGAATACCCCTTTAATTTTTCTACTTACTTTAGTAGAGATTATTGTGAGGTCACTAGTATCATCCATAGGAATGTACCTATACTCTATTATTGCCACTATTTTACAAGAAGGCTGTCATTTTGTAGCCAAACGGCGTAGAACCTTGGGGGTCTATTCTTTCTCCCAATTTATTTGTGGACAACTCTCCTAGACAGGAACTTACATGGATTGACGAACAGGGGTTCCACAGATGTGAGACCCCTAGATATCAAGTGTGTAAATATGCCACAAAATCAACCAATTTTATGATTAAAAATACAATATTAAAAGTTTCATCAATTGCAATACCATATATGCTATTTACCTTATTTCCTGCTTGACGCATAATTTATTTACTGTTCGTCCGTCGGCAGTACACACATGGGATATTATTCCCCTAGATACAATTAGAAGAGACAGGCTAACAAGCAATAATCATTAATTAAACAATTAAGGCCCTCCTATAAGAGGACCACCACCCTACTCAGCCTCAGTATTTTTATTTATCTTGAAACCCTTTAGAAGAGCAGGTGGAAAATGTTTTCTTCTTTGTTTTATTACCTTTTTTCTTGTTTCATCATTGGGAACATTGTAGTTTCATTAAGAAACCAGAACCCTCTGGTTTGTAAAAAGTCCAGCTAAAACTATGCTTATCCCCCTGTACATCCAGGAGCAGGTTGCATAAGTTTTCCCAGGAAGCCTGCTCTATGTAGTCGCTTCTGGGCTTAGTGTTTCCTCTGTGAGAGTTTACACTTGGATCCATCCAAGGATCATGCTGGTAAAAAGCATGAACCTGTGTAAACAGTTGCTTATGGATGCTGAGGATCACATATCATTGCAGCATTCAGGCGGTCTGCAAACACACCTCGTGATATGAGGCAGCGCCACCTTACTAAGGCTGGGTTCAAATGTGCGTCTGGTATCCATCCGCTTGCAAACCGTTATAAGAGAAAAACGGTTTGGTACAATAAGGATTCCAAACGGTTACACAGCGGATACCCGAATCCGTTTTTTTAGACTGATTAGGGTGGGTTCACACTTGCACTGGCACTCCGTCCGTCGCGAATCCGACCTAAATGTCGGAAAACTGGATAGGGAAAGGTTTGCGATGCTTTGCTTAAAAACCCATTCACTTCTATGGGTTTTTAAAGCAATGCGTGGGTGTGCGCTTACACCCTCAGCACCTCGAAGCCGTTTTCTTCATCGGAAACATGCAGGACTTTGCGTCCGACGAAAACAACTGGCTTTGCGGCGCAGAGGGTGTAAGCGCATTTTCAATAGACCTCAATGTTTAAAAAAAAAAAAAAAAAAAAAAAAAAAGCTGATTGGTTGCTGTCCGTCTGGAATCCTTATTTTTACTATGGAGACAAAGTCCTGCAAGTTCTACTTTTCTCTCTGCACAAAAGAGCGGAAACCAGACGGAAATGGCACAAACTGATACACGTGGATTTCTTTTAAAACCCATTGAAATCAATGGGTTTTAATCTGGACCGTTCAAAATCAGTTTTTGAAGATCTCAAATACTGATTTCGAGCGGATTGACGAACGCAGATGTGAACCCAGCCTTAGAAAGTTGCGATACCTCTTTAAAGATTTCAAATACTGATTCAAGAGCAACCAGCATTCGACATGGTGTGCATACCATCTGCCGACACAGGCCGGATCCTCAAGGGGCGCAGTGAGTAATGTCAAGACTGAGGCTTGACCAATTCTGCTAGTCTGCTATGGTAAATGCAAAGAGTCCCTTGCTGTGTTTTTTATATGCAATGCCTTTTTTATATAGCATATGGACACTGGTCTAAACATAGGCAATTGATCAATTTGGTGCATTATTAATATTCATTACTGAATGATATATAGCATATATAAGTCCATTGCTGAATGGTATATACTGAGGGGTATATACAGTCATATGAAAAAGTTTGGGCACCCCTATTAATCTTAATCATTTTTAGTTCTAAATATTTGGGTGTTTGCAACAGCCATTTCAATTTGATATATCTAATAACTGATGGACACAGTAATATTTCAGGATTGAAATGAGGTTTATTATACTAACAGAAAATGTGCAATATGCATTAAACCAAAATTTAACCGCTGCAAAAATTTGGGTACCCTTATTTTATTGATTTGAATACTCCTAACTACTTTTTACTGACTTTCTGAAGCACAAAATTGGTTTTGTAACCTCACTGAGCTTTGAACTTCATAGCCAGGTGTATCCAATCATGAGAAAAGGTATTTAAGGTGGCCAATTGCAAGTTGTTCTCCTATTTGAATCTCCTCTGAAGAGTGGCATCATGGGCTCCTCAAAACAACTCTCAAATGATCTGAAAACAAAGATTGTTCAACATAGTTGTTGAGGGGAAGGATACAAAAAGTTGTCTCAGAGATTTAACCTGTCAGTTTCCACTGTGAGGAACATAGTAAGGAAATGGAAGACCACAGGGACAGTTCTTGTTAAGCCCAGAAGTGGCAGGCCAAGAAAAATATCAGAAAGGCAGAGAAGAAGAATGGTGAGAACAGTCAAGGACAATCCACAGACCACCTCCAAAGAGCTGCAGCATCATCTTGCCAAGAACTTCAAGTTTGTCACTGATTCTTGTACATTATTCTCAAGAATCTGCTGATACTGAGTTGAATCCATGCGACCCTCAACTTTAACAAGATTCCCGGTGCCGGCATTGGCCACACAGCCCCAAAACATGATGGAACCTCCACCAAATTTTACAGTGGGTAGCAAGTGTTTTTCTTGGAATGCTGTGTTTTTTGCAAACACCCAAATATTTAGAACTAAAAATGATTAAGATTAATAGGGGTGCCCAAACTTTTTCATATGACTGTAGCAGGTAGAAGTCCATTACTGAATGGTATATAGCATGTATAAATCCATTACTTAATGGTCACAGCAAGTATAAGTTCATTACTGAGGGGCATATACTGAATGGTATATAACATGTACAAGTCTATTTCTAAATGGTATATAGCATGTAAAAGGCCAATACTGTATAGCATATAGCATGTATATGTATATAGTATGTGTAAACCCATGGCTGAATCTGCTTGTATATGTATAAGGCTAATGTTTTGATTCAGGATGCTACATGATATCTGCATGCCCGAAAATAGGAGGCTGATGTAAAGGAGGATGTAAGGAAGTTTGTACATACTGTATATACTGTATAAGTTCAGATACATAGTATTTGCAAAAAATGTAATGTAGCAGCTACTATACTGTTTTCCTCTTCTGCAATTGGTGCAAAGTCTTCAATTGGTGCATTAGATATTTATATCTGTTTTGTAATGTGAATGTTTTATGTCATTGGTTTTATGGAAGTGCCATTAAGGGGTTAATTTGTTTTTTCAAAATTAGTTTTTTTCAAAATTCTTTCAATTAAGATCATGTCATATCTAATTAACCTTTTCAGGATCGCCCACTGTATATAAACGTCGGTGCTTGCTGGGCTTTGTGTAGCGCTGACGCCTATAAACTGACTCTACTAAATTGGGGATCAGGTCTCCCCAAGGGTCAGGAACTCCGTGCAAAAAAAATTTAATAAAGTGTGTGAAATAAATGAATAAAGCCCCAAAATTCCCTTTTCCTATATCAAATGAGTTATATAAAACAAAAACCTAAAAATTAATTAAAGAAAAAAATACATATTTGGTATCACCGTGTCCGTAACAAACTATACAATAAAACTGAAACATTGTTTAACCTACACGATGAACGTCGGAAAAAAAAATGCCAGAAGTAATGATTTTTCGCCATCTCACCCTACAAAATGTGCTATAAAAAGTGATCAAAAAGTCACATGTACCCCAAAACAGTACCAATAAAAAGCACAGGTTGTCCCTCAAAAAATAAGCCATCAACCAACTCTGTCAACCGAAAAATAAAAATGTTACGCCTCTCAGAATATGGGGATGCAAAAATTATTGGTTTATGTCCCCAAATGGATTTTTGTTCTGCAAAACTAGTAACACATAAAAAAACTATGTAAATGAGGTGTCACCGTAATCGTACCGACCCACAGAATAAAGGTCACATGTTACTTATGCTGTACGCTGTCTGGAAAAAAAAATTAAAAATCCACCAAGAAAGAGTTAATATAAGTTAGTCAAGTTATAGGCACCCAAAAATTTTATTACAAAATACATCTCACACTGCAAACAACAAGCCCTCATGTGGCTACATCACCAGAAAAATAAAAAAATATATATAGCTTGTACAATGTGAAGACAAAAACCCCAAAAATCGCCAAATCATTAGAACAAAACTGACTGCGGCAGGAAGGTAATGTATAAGCTGTGCGAGCGTGTATCAGGGTACACCCCAGATTTAGAGCTTACGAAGGAAAATAAACCAGAACTGACCCCCAGAGTAACCCCCCAATAATAGGAACTACTGGGGATATAGAAACGAATGCTCCAAAAGCTGTTGTGCCTGGGATACCCGCTTACCAGTTTTTGGAGTGTGTGTCTCTGTTGACACAAGTTGGGTACAACATATCGGGCACTGAAATGGTGTAGCTATGGAAAAATTGCAATTTTCACTTTTCATTATAAGCTTCACATTCCTTTCTGAAAATGAAATTAATGCAACGCTCAAAGTTTAAAAATGCTCGCTACCCCACTTAATAAATCCCTTCAGGGGTGTAGTTTCCAAAGTGGGGTTATGTGTCTGCAGGTTCTACTTTACTGCCAATTCAGGGGCTCTGCAAAAGTGGCATGACGTCCAGAAACCAAACTGTGCTCCAAAAACCAGAATAGCACTCCTTCCCTTCTGTGCCCGACTGTGACCAAACAGCAGCCATTTATATCCACATATGACGTTAAGTACGTTATCCTGGGTACACCAGTGACATACATGTGGACATAAACTGCTGCTTGGGCACACAGGAGGGTGCAGATGCGAAGGAGGGCTATGTGCTTTTGGACCGCTGATTTAGATTGTTGGTTTTTGGACGCCATGTCACATTTGTAGAGACTCTAAAATTGCCCCTACAAAATAGGGTCACTTCTTGGGGAATTCCAATATACTGGCACCATCTTTCTACCTGGGATAGCCCACTTAATAGTTTTAAGAGTGCATGACTCTGATGACACAAAGTGGTTGCAACGTATTGGGCACTGAAATGGCATATTTCTTTAAAAATTTAAATTTTCACTGTGTACATTAATTTTCAGGAATCACTCTTAGGCTCAAAATGATAATACCCCTTGATAAATTCCTTGAGGGGTTTAGTTTCTAAAATGCAGTCACTTTTTGGGGGTTTCCATTGTATTAGGGACTTTAGGGGCTCTGCAAATGCGACATGACACCTGAAAACTATTCCAGAAAAATCTGCCCTCCAAAAGCCAAATAGTGTTCTTTTCATTCCGAGCCCCACCATGTACCCATACAGCAGATTATAACCACATATAGGGTATTGCTTCGTTTAGGAGAAATTGGGTACCAAACTTTGGGGAGCTTTTTCTCCTTTATCCTCTTGTAAAAATAAAAAATTTTGGACTAAACTGACGGTTTATTGAAAAAAAAAAAAAAAATTTCATTTTTACGTCCCAATGTTAATAAAATCTGTGAAACAGCTGTAGGGTCAAACTGCTCATTATATCCCTTGATATGTTCTGTGAGAGGTGTAGTTTCCAAAACAGGGTTACTTTTGAAGGTTTCCATTGTATTGGTACTCTAAGGGCTCTGCAAATGCGACATGGTACCTGAAAACTATTCCAGCAAAATCTGCCCTCCAGAAGCCAAATAGCACTCTTTCCATTCCAAGCCACACCATATACGCATACAGCAGATTATGATCACATATGTGGTATTGCCTTTGTGAATGTGTTAATTTTAGGGCTAAATGAATGTGTTATTGAAAAATAATGAAATATCTAAATTTCACCTCCATATTATTTTAATTTCTGTGAAATGCTTAAAGGGTTAACAAACATCCCAAATGCTGTTTTGAATTATTTGAGGAGTGCAGTTTTGAAAATGGGGTGATTCATGGGGATTTCTAATATATAGGCCTTTATAATCACATTCAGAACTGAAGTGGTCCCTAAAAAATTAGTTTGGGAAATTTTCTTGTAAATCTGGAAAATCGCTGTTACACTTGTAAGCTTTATAATGTCCAAAATACATTAAAGGACAATTAAAAGATGATGCTGATATAAATCAGAGATATGGTAGATAATATTTATTAACGTATTTGGGTTATATGACTATTTGTTTGAAAATTAGATCATTTCATATTTTGAAATTATTTTTTTTTTCAAATTTCCTATTTTTTTTATAAGTAAATATAAAAATATTGATCAATATTTACCACTAACATGAAGTACAATGTGTCACGGAAAAACATTCTCAAATTCACTTATGTAAATTAAATAGTCTCAAAGTTATTGCCATATAAAGTGACACATGTCAGATTTGAAAAATGAGGCCTGGTCATGAAGCACTTTTAGGCTGTGTCCTGAAAAAGTTAATTAGCATTCTGGTGTTTTATTGTCTATAACTAGCTATGAACTTTACGCTATGAAATGCATAAGCAGGGTCTTCCCCATGGACTTCCTATTTTTTATACATTTTTCTATATTAATTAAAAGTTATGTTTTATGTATTTTAATTTTTTGGCGCTGTTTGTTTCTTTTATATTAACTTTTGTTAGACCTGGAGTGAGGCTCCATCAAAATCAATAGATTTAAGCAACCATGCCTAATGCACAATCTCTTCTTTCAGACGGAAGTCAAGGACACAGGAAATAATGTCTCTTGGTTGAGAAGTGCTGCCTTTGGGTTTCAGCGCCCTATGGGCTCTGTAAAGCTGAATTTTACAGGGATCTAGGTGCCCAGGGATTAGTCAAATATAGCCTTATAGCCTTGGTGCAAACAGCGCTTTTCTCTCCTCATTTTTCATGCGGAGAGGGGAACGGAATCCCGGAACTTAGTGCAAGCTCTGGTGTGAACCCATTGTTAGCTTTCAATGCTGTATCTTCGTGCAGATCAATTAAAGGGAACCTGTCCGGTCAGTTTGGGACACTATATACCTGTGGTTTAGAATCCCAGATCGCCCTGTTGTAATACAATCAGCAGGCGCATTAAAAATAAAAAACCTTTATACTTACCTAGCTAAGGGTCCGATCGACGCTGTTTAGTGAGAACGGTCTGGCTTATTCATGAGGCACGCCTCACGGTGCCAGCGCTGTTCTTCAGTGAAGCCAAAGATGGACACCCCAGCTTCACTGCGGGGCATGCGCACTGAAGCCGAGGAGTACTCCTCTGGCTTCATTGAAGAACTGCGCAGGCGCAGGGAGTACAGCGGCTGGGTGAGTATAAAGCTTTTTTATTTTTAATGCGACCATGGATTGCGTTATAACAGGTTGATTTGGGACACTAAACCCCAGGTCCATATGGATGTGTGGGTGGTTTAGTGTCCCAAATTGCCCTGACAGATTCCCTTTTAACGCTGTCTGTAGAGTAGCAGAACTTGTCCAGTTAAAAGTATGATGGGCCTCAGCAACAAACTGAACAATGTTTGTTTATTTGTTTACCAGATCTGGACTTTAAATGCACAGTAAGACTTTTTTCCCAATTGTGTAATTTGTGGACCTAATTTTAAAATTAAAATGTGAATTAGATTTTTCATGAAGTCCCCATAATTAAAGAAAACACTTTGTGTATTGAAAAAAGTTAATAAATGAATAAAGCTCCAAAATGACCTTTTCCTATATAAAATGGATTGTATAAAAAAAAAAAAAACTAAAAATTAATTAATTAAAACAATGCATATTTGGTATCGTCGTGTCCATAACCACCCGTGCAATAAAACTGAAACCTTACTTAACCTGCCCGGTGAACATTGTGATAAATCATTATTTTTGGTGTTTTTTTTTTCCCCAATCTCGCCTTACAAAAAATGCTAAAAGAGTAATCAAAAAGTCATATATACCCCAAATTAGGACCAATAAAAAGCACAGGCCCTCAACCATATCTGTGAACCGAAAAATAAAAATGTTACGCATCTCAGAAGATGGCGATGCAAAAATAATTGATTTATATCCCCAAATTTGGTTTTTGTTATGCAAAATTTGTAAAGCATAAAAAAAAAATATAAATTAGGTATCGCTGTAATTGTAGTGACCCACAGAATAAAGGTAACATGTTACTTATGCTGTATGCTGCGTGGAATAAAAAATTAAAAGGTAAAAAGCTATGCCAGAATTGATGTTTTTTTTTTTTAATCCACCAAGAAAGAATTAATAAAATTTAATCAATAAGTTATAGGCACTCAAAAGTGGTGTCATTACAAATAGCATCTCATTCCGCAAAAAACAAGCCCTCATATGGCTACATCACCAGAGAAATAAAAAAAATATATAGCTTGTACAATGTGAGGATCAAAACCCCAAAAATTGCCAAATCATTAGAGCATAACTGGCTGCGGCAGGAAGGGAATGTATAAGCTGTGTGGGTGTATATCAAGGCACACCCCAAATTTAGAGCTTACAAGAGAAAAGAATCCAGAAGTGCCCCCTCCCCTCCCTTCAGCAACAGTTTATACCCACATATGGCATGAAGTACATTATCCTGGATAAAACAGTGTCATATGTGTGGGCATAAACTGCCTTTTGGGCACACAACAGGGTGCAGATATGAAGGAGCTCTATGTGGTTTTGGAGCGCAGATTTACATTGTTGGTATTTGAACGCCATGTCACTTTTGCAGAGACCCTAAAGTTGCCCCTACAAAATAGGGTCACTTCTCGAGGAATTCCAATTTACTGGCATCTTCAGGGCTCTGCAAAAACATGGCATCAAGAAAGTCACTCTAAATCTATACTCCAAAAGCTAAAAAGCGCAGTGTTCCTTCCCTTCTGAGCCCTGCTGTGTGCCCAAACAGCAGTTTACACCCACATATACAACTATTTGTACCTGGGATAACCCACTTAATAGTTTTAGGAGTATATGTCTCTGATGGCACAAAGTGGGTGCAACGTATTAGACACTGAAATTGCATATTTCCTTAAAAAATTGTAATTTTCACTTTGTACATTAATTTTTGGGAAGCACTCTTGGGCCCAAAATGATAATACTTCTTGAAGGGTATAGTTTCTAAAATGGAGTCACTTTTGGGGATTTCCATTGTACTGGTACTTTAGGGGCTCTGCAAATGCGACATAGCACCTGAAAACTATTCCAGCAAAATCTGCCCTCTAAAAGCCAAATAGCGCTCTTTCTATTGAGCCCCACCATATACCAATAGATAACAGTTTATGACCACATATGGGCCTTTTTTTTTTTTTTTTTTTATTCAAAGTTTTTTATTGGTTTTACAATAATAGTAAAGATGACAGATACAAACAAATACTTTCAGTGGCAAGGAATACTCATTCTCGAATACAATGCAGCGAGTTACAACAATGTTTACAGGTGATGTCGTATGATACGTAAGCTTTTATAATACGTAGCACCCAGTACTGGGTAGAGACCTTATAGGGTCTTTGAGTCTTGTCACTAAATTCAACTCTGAAGTAGGTGAACATTGGAATGTGGGAGTAAGGTAAGTAGGGTCGTGTTAGTAGAGGGATGGCAAGGGTGGGCCTAGTGAAGAAGTACGACAAGGAGGGAAGACGGGGAGGAGGGACAGGCATGTAGAAGGGAGTGCAAGCGCAGAAAGTGTAGAGATAGGAGTTGAGAAGGGAGTAAAGAGAAAAGAGAGGAGGCCAGAGTAAACTTTAGCCGTTGGTCCATCGGGTATGTCTGGATCATGTTCCTGTAGTAGCTGGGGACCTTAGGTGTTGTGGGCTGCGGTTGTTGTCCTCATTTGTCACAGTAGTGGTGGTTCAGGACCGGACTAAGGGTGGCATGTTAGATGCCTCTTTGAAGTAGTGCATCCACGGGGACCAAAGTTTTAGGAAGCGTTTTAGGTCCTCCAACTCATGAGTTCCTCAAACTGTGCTATTTCTTGGACCTTAGTCTTCCACAGCGAAACAGGGGGTCCCGTGGTCTGGAGCCAGAATTGAGGGATTAACAATTTAGCCACTGAGATGAGGTGTGTGGCAAGACGGTCCCTGCTAGGCCTATATTTGTCGGTAGGAAGGGCAAGGAATATTATTGTCGGTGTGAGGGTTATGGTGGAGCGCAAAACTCTTCTCATACAGTCCTGTATCTCTGACCAATAAGGTTGAATGATAGGACAGGTCCACCATAGGTGTAAATACGATCCTGAATGGACGGAACAACGCCAGCATGTGTCTTCCACTGACAGATGTTTGTTGAAGAGCCAGTCCGGGGTTATGTACCACCTAGAGAGAAGCTTGTAGTGATTTTCCTTCATCCGTATGTAGGTGGAAAAACTGTGTGAGGAGCGTAAGACTGTTTTAACTTCGTTATCGTCCAATGTGTTATTAAGTTCCTTTTCCCAGCTAATAAGGAAGGCCGGTTTGGAGGATGTTACAGGAGCTATATAGTTGTGCAGCAAATTGGACGTTTTCCGCAGCAGTTTGGTGTTAGAGAGCAGTAGCTTTTCAAAGGGCGTCAGTTCCTTCCGTGGCCGAAAAGTTGTGTTAAAGCGGCTAAGGTAATGCTTCAGGTGTTGGTGGAGGAAGGAGAGATTGAGGTCAGGAAGCATGGTGGCGCAGTCATTCCATGACCGTAGCGAGCTACCATCGGAGATGTCTCTCAAAGATAAGGTATTTAGGGCGTTCCAGACTGAATTATATGGCTCTGAAGTGTCTTGCAGTAAGTGCGGTATCAGACCTGCTGGAAGAAAAGGTGAGGGTGAGGGGGCCAGTTTGGGGCCTAGCTCGTTCCAGATCTCCAATGCTCCGCGTATCAGGGGGCATTTTGTGCGGGTCCTTCTCTGTGTCCTGGTAGGTAGCCATAGATCCGAGAGAGCTGATCCATTTTTGTCGTAAGTTAACTTCTCCAGAGGTGTTGTCAATGATGCCCACCATCCCATTTGAATTGCTTTATAATACTGCTGAACATCAGGAAGGCCTATGCCTCCTGCAGATTTGTGCTTAATAAGGAGCGACCAAGCAATTTCTAGGGGTTCGCTTCCTCCATATAAATTTTGTGAAGATGCTACGAAGAGAGGGGAAGAATGCCTTGGGAATCTAAATCGGTAACACGGTCAATTTGTAGAGTACCTTGGGAACCAGATAGGTTTGAATCAGGTTTTTCCTGCCCAACCATGAGAGCGGCAACTTATCATAGGCGGAAAGATCTTGCTTCAGCTCTTCTAGAAGGGGGACGAACTTGCTGGCATACAAGTCATCCAGGTCGGAGGTGAGTTTGACCCCTAAGTATTTCATTGACGTTGTCGTCCATTGGAATGGAGTGTTCTTTTTTTAGCCTATTTACTCTTGATTTTTATAGGGTTATGTTTAGCACCTCTGACTTAGAGATTTGCTTTATATCTGGAGACCCTGCCAAAGTGGAGTAGAAGTTCCGTAATAGCCGGCAACCCTTCTTCCGGGTTGGAGATGACAAATAGCACATCATCTGTGAACGCTGTGGCTTGAAGGGTAAAATCTCCTACTGTAGCCCCCTTAACTCTGGGTTCCTGTCTATCTGAAGGAGCGTTTCCAACACCAAGATAAACAAGGTGGGAGATAGCGGACATCCCTGTCTGGTGCCATTGGTGATGTAAAAAGTGTCAGACAGGGTCCTATTAATTTTTAGTTTTGCATGTGGCTTTGCATAGAGGGTGAAAATTGCCATGACGATTGAGGTCGGAAATCCAAACTTCAGCAAGGTGGCACGCAAAAAGTCCCAATCGACCCTGTCGAAGGCCTTCTCTGCGTCCACCCCCAGAAGGAGTAGTGACTAGTTTATGGTTTGCGCTCTCTGTATTAAGTGGAGTAGTCTAGCCGTGTTATCTCTCTTCCATTTACAAAACCGGATTGTTCGATGTGTACTAAAGTTGGGATTAATGATTTTATGCAGTGTGTCAGGATTTTCGCCCAAAGTTTTAGGTCGAAGTTCAGATGGGTCTATAGCTTCCGCATTCGCATGGGTCTTTACCTTCTTTGGGTATCCGCATGATATGAGCTTCTAGAGCCTGCGTCGGTAACTCTTTACCCTGTAACAAGGCATTGCACACCAATGTAAACTGTAGAGCCAAGATTTGTTGAAACTTTCTGTAATAGGCTAGGGGAAAGCCATCTGGTCATATGGAAAGCCTTGGTTACTTCTGCTAAGGAGATGGGTTCTAGCAGTGCTGAGGCCTGTTCAGAAGAGACCTTAGGTGAGGAGAGATGAGCTAGGAAATCTTCTATGAGGGTATTTCTCTCTACGACCGTTGGCAGTGGAGTCTCGTTTCGTAGGTTATAAAGGTTGGTGTAAAAGGCTACGAATTCTGTTGATATATCTTTCGTGGTCGTTTTGAGTTGGCCAGATTCATTTCTGATGGAGGAGATGAAGGATCGAGCCTTAGCCTTCCAGATTAGGGACGACATAAGACGACTTCCTTTGTTGCCATGGGCATATAGGAGTTTCTTAAAATGAAGGTGATGCTTGGCCGATCTGGCGTTCAGGAGGTCCAACAGTGATTCTCTCAAGGCAGTGAGCTCATCTTGAATGCTGAGTACCCTTGCCCTTTTGTGGGTTTTCTCTAATTTAGCGATGCACGCCAAAGTGAGATCCAATGTTTTTTTTCTTGTCTTTCCTTGCCTTGGAGGCCATGGATATGAGGAGGCCTCTCATATATGCCTTGTGTGACTCCCAGACTACCGTAGGGCACATGTCCTGGGTGGAATTGATGGAGAAATATTCTGTAAGGAGTTTGGAGAGGGATTCATCGTTCTCAACTGCGTCCAAGATTGATTCATTCATTCGCCATGTCCACTGTCCCTGTGGTAGCTGTTTAATGACTATGGACACTGAGACAGGAGCATGATCAGAAACTGTAATGGCGCCACTGCGTGAGTTACTAGAGTGTGGCAAAAGGTCTTGTGAGATAAAGATATAATCTAGCCTATGGTAGGAGGGGCCAGGATGTGAATAGAAGGTATAGTCTTTTGTGGTAGGGTGATGGGTTCTCCAGACATCGAGGATCTTTAAATCTTGTAAAGAGCTTGCTTATCATTCTTTGTGAGAGAGGTTTGGTGGGTGAAGAGGAGTTTACTAAGTGGTTAAGAGCGACATTGAATTCACCGCCCAGAATCAAGTGTCCTTCCATAAATGAACTCAATGTCTAAAGGGCGTTAATAAGCCATGTGACTTGTCCTTTGTTCGGAGCATAGAGGTTCGCGAGGGTGTACTTCACTGAGGCTATGGAGCCTTTTACAAAAAGTATTCTGCCCTCTGCGTCTGTATACCATTGCTGTTCTAGGAACGGGATTTTGTTATGAATAAGGATGGATACTCCTTTGGAGGCCGAGTCTGGGTTGGTACAATGGAACCATTGGGAAAAGTCTCTGCATGGCAGCTTAGGGATCTTATCGCCTTTAAAATGCGTTTCTTGTAGAAAGGCCACTCCCGTTTTAATTTTCCGGAGAAGAAGCAAGATATGGTGTTTTTTATTAGGTGAATTAAATCCCTTGACATTGACTGTGGTGCAAGTGAGGCCAGCCACCGTGGATGTCTGCTGTTCACAAGTGACTTTGCCAACAGGTGCCATGGCAACGTCTGGCAACGTTAGAGAATGGTAAAGGAGGGGTTGGATGGAGAGGAGAGTGGCAAGGCCGAGAAAAGGAAGAGCGAGAGAGGCGGGAAGGTAAAGACGGTAGAGAGGGTAGGAAAGAGGAGAGGAGGGGTGTTAGTTGTTAGTGGTTAGTAGTTTGTGGTTAGTGGTTAGAGGTTAGTTAGTGGTTAGTGCAATAGGGAGGTAGTCTTAAAGATAAACTCAGCAAAGAATCTGTGTGTCGCTAAGTATAGAAAGTGGTGTAACTGCACAACCCTTTGACAACTTGTCAGGTGAAGGGCAGTTAGGTGGGGGAAGGAGTAATTCCTGATCAGTCTGAGACCCACATCCGCCTGTGGAAATCGAGCTTTCTACTACCAGATGGTCAGGTAAGTATAAATAGATGCGAGTGAGTCAGAGCACCCCAGCATGCTAATCGGAGAAGATCTATGAGAACCCGGAAAGTCACCTCCGGGGGGCGTTTCCGGGCAAACAGGGGTATAGATTTAACACAACAGTATAATTATGCCCATCTTAGAATATCTATGTCCTAGTGGGATGGAAGATTCAAATATATTAAGTTCAACACCTCTGTCCTGGCCACGGAGTGGAGACAAAGGCTAGAGACAAGAGTGTTCAATGAATACATGTGAGTAAGTCGACACATCCTAGCATGTTAAACTGAGCTGAGCTATAAGAACATGAGAGGCTACTTCTAGGGGCCGCGTCGGTGCATATAGGGACATGTACCTATCCCAATAATAATATAACTGTGTCCTTCCAAGAATACGCTTGTTCTAGGTACATTTAAAAGGGTCTAACATATTAAACTCAACACTACTATCTTATTCTTTAAGTGGTAATAGAGATTAGATACCAGAATAGAAACCAGTATAAGGATAGTCAATGCTTATGCAAAATAAACCTTAGCTCATGGGAGATATATCCCCAGCTACATCACTCACGGGCTCCAACCTGTAACCTCCAGTCCCGGACAGGAGAGTCAAATGTCCATTGATAACAATGCTCTTGTAGGTGATGTCAGCGCTCTCCAAGCAAGGCGTTCTGTTGCTTCTGAGGCATCTTCCTCCCTCTTGGTGACTTGAGTCGTCCCGGGGCGTGTGGAGAATTTGTCTCCTGGGTCGTCGGAGGTAGGGTAGGCAGGGGCTCTGTAGGAAGCGGCATCCAGGAGGGGACATGTATTGGCGTGATATCCAAAGCAAGCCAGGCTGATTCTAGGTCAGCTGGTGAGTAGATGTTGATCCTGCGGCCACTCTTGAGGATTGAAAGCCCGAACGGGAAGAGCCAAGTGTACGTGAGGCCGTTTGCCTTTAATTTATCCAGCAGGGGCCGCATCATGCGACGTTTCTGTAGCGTCGAAGGAGCTAGGTCTTTATAGATTTGGACTGGTGCCTCCTCATAGGTTAGATCTGAGTGTTCTCGCGCAGTACGAAGAAGCTTGGTGGTGTGGGCTGAGGATAACAAGGCGCAGATTATATCTCTTGTGGGCTCTGTCGCTGAGGGCTTAGGCCGGACTGCTCTATGTACTCTCTCAATATGCATGGCTTTCGCACGTTCCGCCCCCACCAAGGAAGCAAAGATGGCCATAGTAATATTCCGTAGTGCGTCAGTAGCATGTTTCTCAGGGAGGCCCCTGATCCGCACATTGCACCTTCTGTTTCTGTTCTCCAAGTCTTCTAGAAGTAGATAGGATTTATTGAGATGGTCAGTGTGAGCTTCTAACCTGTCAGCCATAGCGTGCGACAGGCTCAGGGCCTCTGCTTGGTTTTGCTCTAAGATCGCAACCCTTCGTCCTGTAGTCGTGATGTCAGCGCGGAGGTCTGCTAACTCAGTTAGCACCGGGGTGACAGCCTGGGACAAAGCTTTTCTAAGGAATCCCTTGGTAATGAGCGATGCGTTTCTGTCTGCTAGCGCGCTGTCACCATCTGAATCCGCGGCTGCTTCTCCCGCACTGCTGCACTCGTTCAGCGCCATCTTGGGTTGTTTTACAGGGGAAAGGGACGTCTTCTTCCTCAGGAATTTCTGCATATCTGCCTGCAAGTGCGAGGTTTTAGCAGTCTCCAGAGGATCAGCGGGTCTATCTCTGCCAATTTTGACCATTTTGGGGTAAATGGTTGCTAATGAAGGCGATTGTGGGCTCACTGATGACAGAGCTCACAGATCAAGCTGCCATCACTCTCCGCGGTCAGGCTCCGACTCTCCATATGGGGCATTTCTATCTTCAGGAGAAATAGTGTAACAAACTGGTGTTTTTTTTCTCTCTAGCCCCTTGTAAAAGTTCAAAATATGGTGCTAAATGGACAGTTTATTGGAAGAAAGAAAGAAAGAAAAAAGTCATTTTTAATTTTTACAACCCAATACCAATAGAATCTGTGAAACAGCTGTGAGGTCAAAATGCTCACCATACCCCTTGATAAATTCTATGAGAGGTATAGTTTCCAAAACGGGGTCACTTTTTGGGGGTTTCCATTGTACTGGTACTTTAGGGGCTCTGTAAATGCGACATGGCACCCAAAAACTATTCCAGCAAAATCTGCCTT
Source organism: Leptodactylus fallax (assembly GCA_947044405.1). Lineage (NCBI taxonomy): Eukaryota > Metazoa > Chordata > Amphibia > Anura > Leptodactylidae > Leptodactylus > Leptodactylus fallax. Next base: position 2,437,442 of record CAMRHE010000226.1, read on the forward strand.
CCAAAATTCAAATAGCACTCTTTCCATTCTGAGCCCCGCCATGTACCCATACAGCAGTTTACAACCACATATGGGGTATCCCCGAGAAATTGTGAAACAGAATTTGGGGAGTTTTTTTCTCCTTTCTCCTCTTGTGAAAATGAACAATTTGAGGCTAAATTGATGGTTTATTGGAAGAAAAAAGTGATTTTTCATTTTCACGTCCCAATGTTAATAAATTCTGTAAAACAGCTGTGGGGTCAAAATGCTCACTATACCCCATGTGACTCTGTGAATTGAAAAATGAAAAAGTTATGGCTCTTGGAATGTGGGGAGGGAAAAACGAAAATGCAAAAACAAAAAATGGCCCGGTCATTAAGGGGTTAAATAAAATAAAAATGAAATGTCTAAATTTCACCTCCATATTGTTTTACTGTGAAATGCTTAAAGGGTTAACAAACTTCCCAAATGCTGTTTTTAATTATTTGAGGACTGCAGTTTTGAAATGGAGTTATTTAGGGGGGCTTCTAATATATAGGCCTTAGTAATCGCCTTCAGAAATGAAGTGGGCCCTAAAAAAATCAGTTTTGGAAATTTTCTTGTAAATCTGGAAAATCGTTGTTACACTTGCAAGCCTTCTAACGTCCAAAATAAATTAAAGGACGATTAAAAGATGATGCAGAGATACAGGTGCATCTCAACAAATTAGAATATCTTTGAACCGTTTATTTCAGTAATTCAATTAAAAAGTGACCTCCTATATTTTCTAGATTCTTTACACACAGAGTGTTCTATTTCCAGTGTTTTATTTCTGTAAATGTTGATTATGGATTACAGGTAATGAAAACCCAAATCTAAGAAAATTAGAATATTGTAAAAAAGTTCAGTATTGTCAATTCAGTGTGTCACCTGCCAAGGTTTCCTAAGCCTTTAAGTGGTCCCTCAGTCTGGTACAGTAGGACACACAATCATGGAAGACTGCTGAATATAAATTGAATTACTGAAATGAATGAACGTTTCAAAGATATTGTAATTTATTGAGGTGCACCTGTATGGTAGGTAATATTTATTAATCTATTTGGGTGATATGACTATCTGTTTGAAAAGCAGAGCATTTCACATTTTGAAAATTGTGATTTTTTTTTGTTTTTTCAAAATTTCTATAAATTTTTTTTTTTATAACTAAAAACAAAAATATTCCTCAATGTTTGCTAGTAACATGAAGCACAATGTGTCATGAAAAAAAATCACTTGTGTAAGTTAAAGCAAGTTATTGACATATAAAATGACACCTGTCCTTAAGGTACTTTTAGGCTGTGTCCTTAAGGGGTTAGAGATTATCCAGGCTAAATATATATATATATATATATATATATATATATATATATATATATATATATTGGGAGTTGGAGGGAAAAATAAAAGCATACTCACCTGTCCCCGGTTCTCCAGTGTCCTCCCAGCACGGTCCGGTCCTCCCAGCATGGTCCGGTCCTTCTGCTCAGGTGTCTTCTTGCAGTGAAATTCCTGTGACGTCCACAGGTCCCTTCCTTAGGTCACTGATTGGCCTCAGCAGTCACATGCGGCAGGGACTTATGCCGAAAAACAACAATGGAGCTGCCGGACTGCGCTGGCAGGCATCGAGGACAAGTGATTAGGTTTGTTTGTTTGTTTTTGTGTTTTTTTTTTCACCTCTCCTGGCCTCATTAAAAAATAAAGTTTTTGCCCTCATAACTCCTTTAAGCTTTGGGAAGTGATGCAAGGCTTCTTGAAGATCACTATAAAGAAGTTCTAACATTTTTGAAAAGCCCTCACCATCAAGTGAAAAACAGTTTGATTTTTACCTTGTAGTTTTACATTTAAATAATTAAAATGGCTTGTAATATCAACCAGAAAAGCAATCATTTCCATTTTGTCTTTGTTGCACACAAATGACAAAAATGCTTTGGATTTCTCAGTGGTCTGTTCAGCTAAAAACTTCTCCAGCGCCTTCTGAATGTTCCAGAAGCATTCTAAATCTTTGCCCTTACTAAGGCTGCAGTCACACTAGTCCCCAAGCGGGCCTGAAGAATGGAAACGAACCTAGTGTGAACCTAGCATAAGCCATCTCACATTTAATGGAGAAGTAGGTCGTGACTATTTTTTTTTTTTTTTTTTATTTATTTTTTTATTTTTTTTTTTTTTTAATCTTTCAGTGTTCAGTTGTTCCTATCTTTTTCAAGACTCCTTACACAGGTCTGCAAAAAAATTTTTTTTAAAGAGATGTTTTGGTGGTTCCACATAATCTTTGTTTTTTGGTGCGCCAAATCCGAAAACGACCTCCATTTTGTCATAGGACATGACGTTTCCTGACAATTTAGGTAACTATGTTAAATAAGGCAATACCTCAAAATAAGTGGAAATAGACTTATAAAATTGTTTTATTACAATTTTTTCATGAAAATCCTTTTTTGAATTGAAATAAGCTCTCTAACACACACTAAACTTGATTCTTCTTCCCTGTGAGGCTCCTCTTGTTGCATTTACGCTTGTGAGTAGCATCTTGAATGTCTCTCTGAAGCATCTAACAGTATTCTGCCATCATTGTAATGCTCTATTTTCCCTGGTATCGCCTTTCCATATCTTTAATGTCTTGTCGGAATCGTTCACCTTGTTCCTCACTCACAACTCCCAAATTTTCAGGAAAGTAGTCAAGGTGGGATTGGAGGAAATGCACTTTCAAATTCATCAGGCAACTTAAAGCTTGAAATGCTTTCAGCATTCGTCCGACGATCTTTTTGTAGTGAGGATCTTTATTATTGCCTAAAAAGTTCTCTACGACTTCTTGAAATGCAATCCATCCTTCTTTTTGAGGATCCGTCATGGTATTAACAATCTCTTGATCAACTGTAAGCCTTCTATTGTCTGGTCTGATGAACACACCTTCCTTCAATTTTGCCTCCGACAGGCGTGGAAACTTGGTGACCAAGTATTTGAAGCATTCTCTATCTCTTGGAAGTGATTTTATGAATTGCTTCATCGATCCCAATTTTATGTGGAGTGGTGCTGGAAGAACTTTATGGGGAGGTACCAAAGTTTCTCGGAGGACATTTTTCTTCACCGACTGTTAGCACTCTTGGCCGCCAACTCTTCTTGGTCCAGTGATTTTGTCGGTCTCAACTGTCCCATAGACACAGATAACAAGGGTATTTGGTATACCCAGCTTGTTGTCCGAGCAGCATGCACAAGACCTTCAAATCCCCACACACTTGCCAACCATGGTCTTCAAATTTAAGTTTACGAAGAACCAATTCCAAGTTCTCGTAGGTTTCCTTCAAGTGTACGGAATGAAGTACAGGGATGGAAGCGTAAAAACAACCGTTGTAGAGTAAAACTGCTTTGAGACTTCTTTTTCAAGAATCTATAAAAAGACGCCATTGCTCTGAATCATATTGGATTTTAAATTGACCCATCAGACCTTCGACATCGATGCAATAAACCAACTTGTCTTCCTGTGCGAAGTAAGGAACGAACTCCTTTTCACAATGTCTGAACCATGAAAATGACACTCCTGGCAACAATAAATTCCTGCTTTTCAGCCTTGATCTTAGTAACTCAGCGACATCTTTGGGAAGATTCAAGTCTCTTACCAAATCATTCATCTCCTCCTGAGAAAACAATTTTGGTCTTGTATCATCTTCAAAGTCAGAACTTGAGTCGTCATCTGGTTCAGGTATGACTTCACCTTCATCGGAGCTAGGTATCTCTTCCAAGATGGCAGGGTGCTTGGGTACTGATATATCTGTGCCATGGGGGATGGGACGAATTGCTGAGTGAAGATTGGGGTATGAAATGGAATGCTTCCATTTGGAATTAAACCCTTTCACATCGCATTAACAAAAGTAACAGTCGTCACTATGGTTCTTTTGCTCTCGCCATACCATAGAAATCCCATAAGGGAAAGATTTTTTTCTTATCCTTGAACCAGTTTCAGAGGTCCTCAACACACCGTTTGCACACTTTGAGGCACCCAAACTTTATCTTGATCTCCAGGTTTTAGTCCAAAGTATGCGAAGTATACTTTTTGCACAAAGTCTGTAATATTCTGCTGTTGCTTCAACACTGTATATTCACCACAGATGAAACAGAAACTGGCGAATTAATACACTTTCGCTGAGCCATAACACTGGGAAACACAGTTGAAGAATGACAAGCTAACACAAACTGCGGTGAAAAAGTGCGAACAGGCTAGAACCAATAAAAAAAAAAAAATTGAATCAAGCACGGGCATGTCAGAGCCTGCGCGTTCAGCTTGCTACATGTAGCATTAGCTCACTCTGGAAGTTCTTTTCTTTGAGAGTTAAGGTTTTTTGGCATTTTATATCTTAAATGCACTTATGTGAATTAATTAATAGTAATTTGGACTTTAAATTTGATTAAAAACCCATAATATAAAAAGAATACCAAAAATTAAAAATAATTTGATAAATTTGAAGACAGTTTTGCATTTTGTGGCAAATCCTGACGTCTAGGAGTTTTTTTCAATATTTTATCTTGTCTGGGGGACAAGAATGACACCCCTTGGTTCCCCTGAAATAAGATCTCAAAGTCCAAGGGGTTCCTATGGCAGCAACGGCCTCATGATTGCCTATGCCCATCACACAAGGTAAAAATAAAAAAAAAAAAGTTCGAAATAAAGTATAAAAAAATAAACAAATAATAAGTTTTAAAAAAAAACACCTTTTAATTTAAAAAACAAAAAAACATAACGTAAAAATAAATAAACAAGCATGTTAGGTATCCTAATGGTATTAGATGAAGCACTTGTGGGGGTTGGCAGAGGAGCTGTCCCCATGCACTCCAGTTACAGCACAAATAACAAAAAAAAAATTGTGCTTTGACTTGTAGTGCTTGAGAGGAACAGCTCTTCTGCTGCCCCCCACATGTGCTTCACCTAATACCATTAGGGGTAGCACTCGTGGCGGGGGAGGAGAAGGCAGTACTGAGGTGGCGCTGGAGACATGGAGTGGTGAGAGGAGAGGGTTGGCAGCCATTTCTCTAAGGGGGTCACAATCGCAGGATCATTCATTCTGGGACCAGGGAAGGGAGGGGCGGCCATTTCATGTAGGACGTGGTCGGGGAGGAGGGGATATGGGTTTAACTTATGGAGAGTTGGCTTCTCCTTTCTGCAAGACCCTGCTGCACGGTTTCAGCGCAATAAAGAGGGGCGAGGTTGTGGCAAATGGAGGAGGGTTCCCTCTTTAGGGGATGAACTGATCAGCCATAACGGAAATGCTTTAAGCGGCTGCAAATCTCTTGCATCCGTTTACATAGGGAACTATAGTAAATTGAAAATGAACCATGACGGATCTGTTGTTGTTAAAGGACAGAAAAGAGTGGTAGTACACGCTTTTCTGTCAGTTTGAAATAACGGACAGGGACATACAGAGACCATAACGGATTTTTTTTTTTTTTTTTATTGGAGGCAATGGATCCGCTGACTGACACATTTTTATAAGGTAAACAACTATAAAAACGTATCAGTCAGGCGGAACTCTATAATGTGATGTGAAAGAGGCCTTAGGCTACGTTCACACTACCATTAATAATGTCAATTGCTGTCATCTGTCATAGGATGATGTCAACGATTTCATATGTAGCAGTGTAAAGGACAAAGACGGAGACCCCTCCTTCTGTGTCCATTACCAATGACTCTAATGTAAAAACATGAAGGACACTGTCTTCCGCCATATTTGTTTACTTAATGCATGCAGGGGCTTTTTCTTCCATTGGAAAAGTGAAAAACATGATGGAAGAAAGTTTCATGTTTTTTACATTTGCAGTGAATGTAGATGGACACATGATGGAGGGGACTCTGTCTGCATCTGTCATTTAATGTCCGTTGCTCTAATCCTGTGACGGATGAGAGCAATGAACGTTAACAGTAGTGTGAACCTACCCTTATTTTGTATAGTTTTCTCTTAAAGATTCAATAGAAGAAAAGACATTAAAAATTATATAGCCTTGTGCTTAAAGTAGCAAATTCCATAATAAATCTGTTCCTTAGCTTAAATCCCTTCAATATGTCTTGCAGAGTGGTAAATTTCGCTATAGAGGTGTGTTTCGAGCACTGGGGAACATATACAGAACTGAAGGTACTCGTGGTCTTTTCAGCGGTCTTGCTGCTACCTTGCTACGTGATGCTCCCTTTTCAGGGATATACCTGATGTTTTATACGCAAGCCAAGAGGTTCGCCCAGCCTTGTAAGTAGGTTTTCTTACTTTTTTTTTTTTTTTTCTTTGTGAAAACTAAGAATAGAATTGTTTAAAGATAAATTTGGACTATGGCTTTCCAGTCACACCCATCGGACTGGGTGTGGTGGTCTGTTAACAGGTGGCGTAATGACCGAAGGGGTACGGGGCCCGCAGCACTATGATAGTGATCAGGGAAAGTCTGGTTCCCTGACCCGCTATACATATTATTAATGGAACGGGTCCCAGCATTATGTCGGCTTATTTCCAATAGTGCTATTATTATACACTGGGATTGCCTCAGACCCCCAGAGTATAATAATCTGAGACCCAGGGGAGGTGATTAAATATAACAAATACTTTGCCTCTCCTGGGACTCCAACGGCTCTCAGCATCTTCTTCGGGGTTCTTCCAGCCTATGACTAAGGTCATGCACCGGCGTAATGATCGTGATAATAATCACGTGACCACTGAGGCCCAATCACAGGCCCCAGTAGTGACGTCTGGGGCGCGTAACCTCAGTCGCAGGCAGAAGAAGACCCAAGAGGATACTGAAGACCGCTCGATGGAGCGAGGATGCCCATCAGCTCCCCTGGGCCTCCGATTATTATACACTGGGGTCTGAGGCTAATAATAGCACTAATACTAATCGGAGTGCCAAACCTCACGAATATTCGTCAAATTTCATGGGGTTCACCTGAAGAAGATGAAGGGGGACTATTAGGAGCATTTTATACTCTTTGGGGGCCTCTTTGGGGTGCATATTATACTGTGTGGGATCACTGTGGAGAATATTATACTATGTGGGGGTCACTATGGAGCATATTCTGTATGGGGGCCACTGTGAAGTACATTATACCATATCGGGCCACTGTGGAGCATATTGTACTGTGTGGGGGCCAGTGTGCAGCATATTATCCTTTGTGGGGGCCAGTGTCCAGCATATTATAATTTGTGGGGCCACTGTGGAGCATTATACTTTGTGGGGACCACCGTTGAACATAGTATACTGCGTGGGGGCTGCAGTGAAGCATATTACACTGTGTGGGGCCCCGTCATTATTTACATAACACCCCATCTATTTTATAGCAGACTTGTGATATTATCACATGCTTTAATTACATTGCACGGTCACTATAAAACAGATCAGTGCAATATAAATAGCGAAGTGGTGAGGGCGTTTGTAAAAACACCACGGTCTCTTCAAACAGTTGATCAGCAGGGGTCCTGGGTGTTAGACCCCCCTGTTTTCTTATCTCTTAGACTGTTAGGACCCCGTAGATCAGATATTTACCAAAACACTCAGTTCCCAGTATTGTTTCCATGCTGGGCACTGTCTGTGCTTCTCACTCACCATATTCTTGATAACCGCAGCTGTGGCTACTATAGTTGTATAGGTCATGTTAATATTAATTCCAGGAGCCACACTGCTTGCCATACATAGTGTAGAGGTGGGTTTAGGTTCTGCAGTGGTGCACATCTTATGGCGGGTGAGCAGCATGGCATGTTATTACCTGTAGCCGTGCTGTGCTAGCGCAGCTCATTTGCCAGAGTCCTGGCGCTGGGCCCCTAGAAACAATTCCACTGGTGGGCACCTTTGACAAGCTTTAGTTAACCAAAGCCTTTTCTTTCAGCAGTTTTGACACTGCAAAAATTGATTTGTGCTTTAAAGGTGCTATGTCTAATCCCCGAGATGTCATATGCTGTGCCCATGATTTTACCCTGAAGGAGTCCATAATGGCTAAAGCTAGACAATTCATAGATATTGACTTTGACGCAGCTAAGCTCCAGCTTTTTCAAGATCTATCCTGGCTCACTCTCCAGAAAAGGTGCCATCTTCGCCCACTGCTTTAACTCCTGAGGGATCGCCTCTGCCGAATCTGACGCTGTCCATGCAGAGACCCCGGATTGAGAGCTCCTCCTAGTGATACCTTGATATCATTCCTTCTCAGAGGGTTCTCGCCCCTTGTTGTCTTGATAACTCTTATGTTGATCTTTGTACTTCCTGTAGTGTTCGCTTTATTTACAGGTCCTGGTTACTTTACTACGCATTGTTCAATTAGAATTGTACTGTGCAGGGTGGGTATCTACTCACCCTGATCCCTTCATTTTCTATACCTACTATCATCAGAGTTTGGGTATACCCTTGATCTCTGTTTTAGACTGACTCCTCACCCTAGGGGCTTTATCCAAATTGTGTCTCCACTTCCTGGATTCATTTGGTTCTTGTGCTTTATTCTAATTTTGCCATGCCATTCCTTTCTAAGCCCCTGGTAGAAGATTTAGTCCTGCTCACAACTTAACTGTGATACATTTTCTTGTTGTTCATTTGTTCTGTTTTCCCAGTCTTTGTTTTCTGTGCATCCTCTTCTCCCTCCTTAGGTCTGGAGATCTACACTCAACGGATGTCCCCTTACTGACCATGTCTGCATCTCCGCAATCCTGTGGAGACCCCTTGACCCTTAGGACTTGGGTTGAGATCCATTTCTACATCTGCGTTTATTTCTTTCCTGTTTCCCAACGGTTAGGTGTATCACTTTGAATGTCAAGGGTCTGGTCTCCAATACTAGGCGGCGCATGGTTTTTCGTGAGCTTCAGTCTCTCTGGGCAGATGTGGTGTTCCTCCAGAAAACCCACTATGATTGTGTTCCAATTTGCTAGACATTACTTTCCTACAGCGTATTTGGCCTTCCATAATCACCATAAATCAGGAGTGGCCATACTGATATCCTGCACTTGTCCACTTTCAGTTACTGCCCCCCATTTAGACCCTCAGGGCCGTTAGATCTTTCTAGAGGGCCTCCTTTATGGTTAGCCTGTGATCTTCTGTAATGTCTAAGTCCTGGACACCTCTCAGATCTCGTATCTGTGGCGGATTCTGAGCGCCTTGTGGACTTACTCTGGCACAGCCTGGCTCCTTGGTGGAGATTTTAATATGGCTCCAAGAACGTGAATACACTGGCTTTGGATGATGGTCCACCACTGGGTGTGCAATATCAGCTCACCAGGGACTGACTTACTGATGCAGAGATAGGCCTCATATGCTAGTCTGACCATTGCTATATCATTATCCCTGGCTCTGGTCCCAACCCGGCGCTGCCACTAGCCTCTTAATGAAGTCCTTCTTAACTCACCCACTTCCTGAAACTGAATCAAAGCAAAAGGTGGCTACTTTGAAGAACCTAGAATATAAGACATATTTTTAGTCGTTTCACACTATTTTGTTAAGTATATATACAGAAAACTCTTGGAATGAGAAGGTGTGTCCAAACCTTTGGTCTTACTGACTGTATGTGTGTGTATGTGTGTGTGTGTGTGTATATATATATATTTTTTTTTTTTCACCTCCCCTGACCTATTTTAAAAAAATTTATTTTGCCCGAACAATCTCTTTAAGTCTGGGAAGAGGATTGTTAATGATCAGGTGTTTCTTTAAAGTAATCCTCTGTTTACCTATTAGATTTTCTTCCTAAGACGCTTAGAACCAGGTTGAGTTTTTGCAATGAATTACAGTGGCTCAGTCTGATGTTGCTGAGTTTCAACCTAAGATGGTGCTCTTTGACCCTATGTTTTGTGACTCTTCGGGGTCCTTAGCCAGTGTGCGTCTGGGCCTAGGGCATTAGCCTTGAATCAAACCTTGCTTGTGTGGATGGACATAAATGTATGGGTATTATATCTCATAGCGGCCTCTGCACACAGAATTATATCCCATAGCGGCCTCTGCACACGGAATTATATCCCATAGCGGCCTCTGCACACGGTATTATATCCTATAGTGGCCTTTGCACACGTTATTATATCTCATAGCGACCCCTGCACATGATATTATGTCTCAAAGCGGCCCCTCCAAATGGTATTATGTCCCATAGCAGCCCCTCCACATGGTATTATGTCCCATAGCGGCCCCTCCATACAGTATAATATTCTAACTTTTACAATATTCCAGTTTTTGCCACTCACTAGCTATTATTATACTGTGCGGACCCCAGAGTTCAGACCCCGGAGTGGAGGTGAAGTAGAGGGCCAAGAGAGGTGACAAACATAAAAAACAATGTTACTCACTTGACCTGCGCTCTGCGGCGGCTCTGTTCTCTTCAGCGCTTCTGACGCCGACGTGACCCTTGAGAAACACCTGCAGAGCACAGAGCCGGTAAGTAAGGGGCCTTTCACATCATGTTTTTCAAGTCAGTTTAACTGATCAGTTAGAGAAATGGCTGCTGCCCCTCCCCCACCTCACACCACTCGCGTGCCCCGACTCCCGAATTAGGTGGGGGAGGGGGAGAAGATAGGACTGGGGTGGTGCAGGAGACCTTCAGGACTGGGACATGCGAGTGGTGAGAGGTGGGAGAGGGGAGGCAGCCATTTCTCTAAGGGGGTCACAATGGCAGAATCATTCATGCTGGGACAAGGGAAGGGAAGGGCAGCCATTTCAGGTAGGAAGAGGTTGGGGAGAAGGGAATTTGGGCTTACCTTATGGAGAGTTGGCTTCTCCTTCCTACATGCCCCTGTTGTGCGGTTTCAGCATGAAAAAAGGGGCGGAGTTGTGGCTAAAATATGTGTCCTAAAATATTGACAGTATATTTATTTTTTAATTGAAATCTTTATTGAATTTTACAAGAAGTATAGAAACACCTGTAAAAGAAACCAAGGGGGCCAAATATGCCTTCAGCACAGAAAAAAAACAAAAAGAAATCTTAAGCTTTGGCATCCAGTAAGAACAGACCAGATTGGAGGGGAGAGTCACAAGACAAGAACCAGGGGGGAAGAGAGAAGGTGAGGGCATGGGAAGGGGGAAATCGCGACAGCAGGGTGAATCACGACAGCAGTGGGGGAAACAAGGAGAACCAAGACGTTAACCTTCAAATGTTATGAAGCACCCAAAAGGTGTCACAGGACTCCCATATAGCTTGGCTTCAGTCTTCTTCATCATTAAAAAGAACAGTTAAATGTTCCAGGGTCCTGAATTCTCTCAGTCTGATGTACAGCTTCTCCAGGGAAGGAGGAGCGGTCTGCCTCCAGTGTTTGGGAATGAGGCAACGTGCAGCCATAAGACTATAAAGAAGCAGTTGGAGGGGCTTCTTCCGGAGCTTCACCTCAAGGAAGTTAAGGAGATAAGTGCAGGGGAGAAGGGGGAGACTAAGTCCCAATACCCGTTCAGTCAGTGTCTGACCCTGACGCCAAAAGGGTTGGATCAGGAGGCAGGACCAGAAAAGCGGAAATACAGTGGCTTGCAAAAGTATTCATACCCCTTGAACTTTTTCACATTTTGTCACTTTACAACCACAAACTTTAAATGTATTTTATTGAGATTTTAAGTGATAGACACAAAGTAGCAGTTAATTGTGAAGTGGAACCAAAAGGATACATGGTTTTTAAAATTGTAATCAAATAAAAATCTGAAAAGTGTGATACTCCTTAATAAAATCCAGTGCAATCAGTTGCCTTCAAAAGTCACTTAGAGACCAGCTGTGTGTAATTTTAGTCTCAGTATAAATACACCTGTTCTGTGAAGGCCTCAGTGGTTTGTTAGAGAACACTAGTGAACAAATAGCATCATGACGCTGTAGCTTCATTAGAGCATTACTTCTATACATTCCTTTACATGGAAATATAAAAAAGTTTCAGGTGTCAGAATATGGCGACTGTAAGAACAAATTTTTGCAAAGTTTTGTATTTTTTCTCCAAAAAAATTCAGAATTTTTTTTTCCAGCTTTCCAGTACATTGTAAATGGTATCATTATGAAGAACAATTTAAAAATGTGAAAAAGACAAGTTTTCCCTCTTTTTTTTCTTTATTTACATTTTCTCGGATTTTAAAATAAAGGAAAAACATGGAAAAAGATGTAAAAATAAAACCCTTTTTATCACCAAAAAAGGTGCAAAAGTTATGTTAGTAAAAAATGAAAAAAAAGGAAAAAAAATGTTATAGCCCTCAAAACCACATTTTCAAAAAAAAAGCAAAAAAAAAAAAAAATACTGGAAGAATTATACCCAAAGCATTGCTTTATCTATATTGCTAATTTGTAAGATACAGCTGAATTTGTGTCCTTAGTGTTTATAGCTTATTACCTAGGTTTCAGACCTCTGATATCTATCAAATAGTGCATGTATTCTTTAAAGGGGTTTCCAGGACCTAACAAAGTACTGATGACCTATCAACTGGATATATGTCCAGGACCAGCTTTGCATGTGGAAAAAAATTACAGTTCTGTTATTTTATTTTTTTTTTTTAGTATTTTGTTTCATTGAGTTCTCTCTGCGTTAAAAATTACATGGCAACTTTGTCCAGCTGGTCAGTACGATTTAGGCGATACTATATTTATATTGGTTTTATGTTTTACCACATTACTGAATAAAACACCATTGTGTAAAAATAAATGATTTGCTAGTGGTCACTTTCTTCTTGACAGAGCTATGTGAGGGTTCTTTTTTTGTGAGGCAAGTTGTAGTTTTGATTAGTATAATTTTCTGAAATGTCCATATTTTATCATTTTTATTTCTTTTTTTATAATCACTGTGACCAAAACACTTTTAATTTTGTGTATTGAAGAACAGGGTTTTAACTTATTTTATATACTTTAAAAAAAAAAAAAAAAAAAAAACTTTTTTTTTTTTTGCTCAAACCTGCCCCCAAGGGGACTTGAATCTAGGATCTCTTGATTCCCTGTACCATAACTGCAATACTTCTGTATTGCAATATATGGTACGTAGCATCTCTGTGTAATTGGGAAAGCCACCCAGGTGGCCGTTGATTGGAATTCTGACTGCCATAGCAACCTCGCAATCTCATCAGACACACCTCATGTGATTGTGTTGATGAAGTTGGTACATTCGACACATGCACAAGTAATTTTCCTCAAATCATGTTCCACTGAACACTTCCCCTTTTCCAATACTGCTACCAGCACCTCAGATGAACATTTGCAACTAGTACTCCTGGATGACATCCGTCCACCCCTTTCACACGCCAAGTCTTTCCAGGAATAAGGTCCACAGAGCTTATCCTCTCTAGTTTATTTTATCTGGACAGACCAGAGAACAACTTGCACCCTAGACTCTTAATCCCTGAGTAACTTTACTACAAACCCTCACAGTCTGCATGTTGCTTTTTTAACCATAGGCGAGCTACTGTGGTAACAATCACCCCTCTCTTTGGGCAAGCAGACCTTACATGGCCCACTTTGTTGTATGCAAAACATTTACATAAATCACCCTCAAATGGAGTTTGCCCCCAAATAAACATTTTCACCTGGCTTATAGACAGTAGACTGTGGTGATTGCCTGGCTTGTTTCTCCTTCCTGCTTGGTGACTTCTGCAGAGATGTTCCATTTTTGGTTTCTGGCCCTGTTGCCAGCATAGAAGTCCACAATCTGCACTACTTCATTCTCATTTTAGGCTCCTTGTCACTTACAAACTTGAATTACATCTAAAGGACACATGTGGAGAAACTGGTCTTTGTTGAAAGAACTCCACTTTTATATACTCTTCGTGAATTATATTGTATGTGTATGTATGTATAGCATCAGTGTATATTATGTGTGTAGATATTTAATATCTGCGACTGGTTGGGACAGGTTATGACCAGAAATTACCTTTAGAGGTCTTCAAGTATTCAGCTTTTCCAGGCTGAGGTGAAACCATTATTTCCCTAACAGTTCATCCCCCACCTCAGGGAAGTAGGAGGAAAGGGGCACCCTGGCCAGGAGATGACTGGCTGAGTATGAGCCAGGGGGCTCACCTTTACAAAAACTGTGGACTGTGTGAGAACTTTGTCACACTTTGGAAGCCAGCAACATGCTGTGTGTTTCCGGCCCATCTTAGAACCTCCAAGCTGCATAGAAACAAAAGGACTCTAATTCACAAGGTTTTTCTCTTTTATTTTACAATTGTTTGCTCATTTTGTAATCTTTGTTTTTGATATGTACAGTGGGGAAAAAAGTATTTAATCAGCCATCAATTGTGCAAGTTCTCCCACTTAGAAAGATGAGAGAGGCCTGTAATTGACATCATAGGTAGACCTCAACTATGAGAGACAAAATGAGAAAACAAATTCAGAAAATCACATTGTCTGATTTTTAAAGAAATTATTTGCAAATTATGGTAGAAAATAAGTATTTGGTCACCTACAAACAAGCAAGATTTCTGGCTCTCACAGACCTGTAACAACTTCTTTAAGAGGCTCCTCTGTCCTCCACTCATTACCTGTAGTAATGGCACCTGTTTGAAATTGTTATCAGTATAAAAGACACCTGTCCACAACCTCAGTCACACTCCAAACTCCACTATGGTGAAGACCAAAGAGCTTTGGAAGGACACCAGAAACAAAATTGTAGACCTGCACCAGGCTGGGAAGAATGAATCTGCAATAGGCAAGCAGCTTGGTGTGAAGAAATCAACTGTGGGAGCAATAATTAGAGAATGGAAAACATACAAGACCACTGATAATCTCCCTCGATCAGTTGCTCCACGCAAGATCTCGCCCCGTGGGGTCAAAATGATCACAAGAACGGTGAGCAAAAATCCCAGAACCACATGGGGGGACCTAGTGAATGACCTGCAGAAAGCTGGGACTAACGTAACAAAGGCTAACGTCAGTAACACGCTACGCCGCCAGGGACTCAGATCCTGCAGTGCCAGACGTGTCCCCATGCTTAAGCCAGTACATATCCGGGCCCGTCTGAAGTTTGCTAGAGAGCATTTGGATGTTCCAGAAGAGTATTGGGAGAATGTAATATGGTCAGATGACACCAAAGTAGAACTGTTTGCTAGAAACACAACTCGTCGTTTGGAAGAGAGTGAAAGCGGAGTTGCATCCAAAGAATACCATACCTACTGTGAAGCATGGGGGTGGCAACATCATGCTTTGGGGCTGTTTCTCTGCAAAGGAACCAGGACAACTGATCCATGTACATGAAAGAATGAATGGGGCCATGTATCGTGAGATTTTGAGTGCAAACCTCCTTCCATCAGCAAGGGCATTGATGATGAAACGTAGCTGGGTCTTTCAGCATGACAATGATCCCAAGAACACCGCCAGGGCAACGAAGAATTTCAAGGTCCTGGAGTGGCCTAGCCAGTCTCCAGATCTCAACCCCATAGAAAACCTTTGGAGGGAGTTGAAAGTCCATGTTGCCCAGCGACAGCCCCAAAACATCACTGCTCTAGAGGATATCTGCATGGAGGAATGGGCCAACATACCAGCAACAGTGTGTGCCAACCTTGTGAAGACTTACAGAAAACTTTGACCTCTGTCATTGCCAACAAAGGATAAATAACAAAGTATTCAGATGAACTTTTGTTATTGACCAAATACTTATTTTCCACCATAATTTGCAAATAAATTCTTTAAAAATCAGACCATGTGATTTTCTGGATTTGTGTTCTCATTTTGTCTCTCATAGTTGAGGTCTACCTATGATGTCAATCATAGGCCTCTCATCTTTTTAAGTGGGAGAACTTGCACAACTGGTGGCTGACTAAATACTTTTTCCCCCACTGTATGTATAGCGCAGAACATATTAAAATCACACATTAAATCATTCAACTTAACGGTGATTTGTGTATGAAACCATTACCTTTTTAACGCTTTCAGGACCAAGCGTCACTAATGCCCCAATGCTCAGGCTAAATTTAGCATTTTTGTTTGAATTGCTTTACACAGCAATATCTTTTTAATGGCTTTGCATATCTCAACTATTTTTACCATGTTTTCTCAGGACACCTAAGACTTGAAATAAGTAGCCTTATTTGTTAAATAAGCTGAATATTTTTTTGCTTTAAGTAGTAGAATACCCACGGCTTCGCTCGTGGAAAATATGTTAAATTGTTGGTTATGCTAGCTAAAGTAAAATTTTCAGTGTCACACTGCCATTTTCAGAATGCTACAGTAAATCTTTTTTTCCACTTGAAATTTTTCTTATTATTTTCACATTTTACTTATTTGTCGTAACATTGATGTGAACAACTTTTTTTTTTTATTTCAACATTTTTATTGATTTTACATAGTCAATACATATTATGTAGTATAAACTATTACAACTATTTTTTGAACTTTTTTTTAGCAAAAATTAAAATTTATGCACCATACACAAACATATAAAACATTTACACCCAATTAACAACATAGTGCAACCCTTCCCCCCCCCCCCCCCTCCAGTGTAATCTATAAGTAGTTCACGG
The DNA here is from genome assembly GCA_947044405.1 of Leptodactylus fallax. Taxonomy (NCBI): domain Eukaryota; kingdom Metazoa; phylum Chordata; class Amphibia; order Anura; family Leptodactylidae; genus Leptodactylus; species Leptodactylus fallax. The sequence continues at coordinate 2,453,831 of CAMRHE010000226.1, forward strand.
ACAAAAGAATAAAATTGGTTTACAGTTAAACTACTATCTATTGTAGTGATTTTTGGTAAACAATGTTTCTGGTTTTACCTTCAGGTGCATATATGAAAAGATTTTTGGGGTTACCCACTCTAGAGCAAGCAACGTACAACTGTCCATGTCAAAAACACGGGCTCTCCAAATTAATGCCAGCTACTTTAAGGGATTGACCTTGTGCTTTGTTTATAGTCCTAGCAAATGCAAGTCGGATTGGGAACTGCAGACGCTTAAAATTGAAGGGCATGTCGCTTGGTAGCAAAGGAATACATTTGCTCCCTTAGAGTTTCCCATAAAAATAGTGGCTTCAAAAACATTGGACGTAAGACTTTTAATGCACAATTTTGTGCCATTACACATTTTTGGTGGGTTAAGGTTCCGAAGCAAAATTATTGTGGCTCCTATTTTTAAAATGAGCTTATGCGGTGGCATTCCAGGAGGCTCCAAAGAATTCAGGAAATCCACTGCATACATTATGGCTTGTTCGCTCTCCATGACTGAATCAATGGACATGTATGTGGTCGCTAGACCAGGCAGCCTTCCCTGAATTAGTAGATTTATGGAGCTTACACTATCATTTTTAGGCGCTAGGATTGCACGTTCATAAAGCCACTAATGGTTGTTAAAATTGTTACAAATATCAGGGAAAACTTGGCCAATAAGTTCCATTACCGAAGATGCCATTTCACAAAAATCTTCCGGAAAGGAAATGAGACCAGTAGTGGAATCAGTAGGGAACCTTTCACTTCCAAGGCATAGTAGCTGGTGTGTAAATTTGTCCGCAGTTGTATTTCCCATCAATTGAACCCACATATTAGTAGTAAGAGTTTGCTTCTGAACATGCATCCACAGATAAGAAGATTTTAGACAGGCATTCAGCTCATCTGCTGGTGTTGCTCCCTTAAGAACAGATAATGTCTAGCAGAAGTCACCTGCAAAAATTACAATTCCCCCCATTAAACAATTTGTTCCCCGCAGATCTTTCAAGGTGCGACCAAGGGCCTCGACCGCTTTCTTGTGCACCATGGTACATTCATCCCAAACAATTAAATTTGCAAGTTTGTAATACCTTAGCTTTCCCAGAGCCCTTAATGATATTACAGACAGGAGTTTCTGACAGTGCTATATTAAAGGGCAATCCTAGTGCTGAATGAGCCGTGCACCCTCCATCTAAAAGAGTGGCCGCAATCCCAGATGATGCAACAGCCAAGGCAATGTCATTGTTTTTGTTTTTCTGATGTCTCAGCTGCCTTACAATTAGCCTGTCTCATCCATTTCTTTTCAAGCCGCGAGTCAAGTTGTTCACTTGTCTCAGCCCTTAGACACAATTTTGCGTTCTTAGCTTTTGGATGAACTTGTCCAATAGATGGTCGTTTTTTTGGCGGCATTTTAAAGAACAGTTCTTAGTATTATGACCCTTTAGTCTTCACCTGACACTGATAAGAGATGCAATAGGATGAATAGTAAATACAGAGCAACCCTCACACAGTATTACTATGACCTGAAGGAGCTCACATCTCAGTAATGAAAACCGCCTCACAGGCAGACTTGTGTAGTTGCCCATAGCAACCAATCAGAGCTCAGCTTTCACTTTACCTCAGCAGCTTCAGTGATGAAAGCTCCCTGTATAGTAAGCAATAATGACAATCTTACTATGAGGCAGTTTTCGCCTGACCAATATTGCTGCTCAGTAAGGCTGCTTGCACACTACAGTATTTTCCACGGGTTTCCGGGCCGTGGATTTTACAGCTCCATAAACATTCTATGGAGCCTGCAAAATTCACAGCTTTGTGCACAAAGAAGTCTATGGAACCGCCAAATCCATGGCCCGGAGGCACGTGAAAAATACTGTAGTGTGGAAGCAGCCAGTATGGATACCAGACGTGTTTTGTTAGTGCGTGCATGTGTGTGTGTGCACGCGTGTGATCCATGTGTATATATGTGTGTGCATGCACGTGTGTGGTCCGTGTATATGTATGCGTGTGTGTGCGCATGTGATCCATGTGTTTGTGCGTGCGCAGTGCAAGTGTCCATATGTGTGGTAGGTGTGTGTGAGTACACATGTGCTCTGTTCGTCCGCGTGCGTAGGGTGCATCCATCTCAGTGTGTTTGCGTGCGTGTCTGGTCCTTGCATGCGTGTCTGGTCCTTGCATGCGTGTCTGGTCCTTGCATTCGTGTGTGTGGTGTGCATGTGGTATTTATGGAGTGGTGTTGTGGTATTTGTAGTCTGGTGTTTGTGTGGTGTGTTGTGGCATTTGTGTGGTGTTGTGCTTGTGGGTTGGTGTATGTGTGCTGTCTGTGTGATGTTTATATGGTGTTTGTGAAATGTTTATGTGTTGTGTGTGGTGGTGCGGCTCCTTTAGCAGTGACTCTTTGGCGCCGTCGCTATAATCCGTCTGTCAGTCACAACTGTTGTTTTCCCCTCAACACTGTCACTTTCACATTTCCCCATTATATGTATAGGGCCTAACTTCGGAGGCCCCAATCTGATGACTGGGGGATGCTACCAAGATTTAACATGCACAGTATTCTGCTTCTGTGAAGTGGAGAGGGGGCGTGCCAAATTTCACTCAAATCGGGCGAGAACTGTGGATTTGTATAGAGCGGGCTGCTACAGATTTTCACATTTCCCCATTATATGTATAGGGCCTAACTTCGGGGCCCCAATGTCGTGACGGGGGGACACGAGCGAGATGTAACGTGCGCAGTATTATGCTCCTGTGAGTGCAGAGGGGGCGTGTGAAATTTCACCCAAATCGGGCGAGAACTGAGGATTTGTATAGAGCGGGCTACTACAGATTTTGAGTTTTATATATATAGATTGCACATAAACATTAAAATTAGATTTTCTAGTTCTTGTGATTAGAGGGGCTACACGTAAAAATTAGGTATTATATCCAGTATGGCTTATTTTTTTGGACCTCTAGTCCATGTGTAAATTAATCTGTAGTTTAGTATAGTAGAGGCCTGTAAACTGCTTGTGTTATCTCTAGCTAGGCTCCCTGCTGAGACAGAGCAAACATCCAGAAAGTAGGTGATGGGAGGGGCTGGCAAGGGAGCAAGTTCTGCTATCACATTGTGAATGGAAAGGCCCTTTCACTTTACTATGATCACTATAAAGGGTTACATTTTGTTAATAAAAGTGATGATAAAAGTCCTAAAAGCTTCTCTCATCACAGTGTAACTCTGAGACATTAACTTCATATTGGAGATTCCAGCACTTATCATCCTATATGAGCAGTTGTAAATTACAGGTGTTTGACTTTAATTAACATGACTGCAGCACCGGGTATCAGATAGAGGGACATAAATAGACAGATTAGCGATGTCTAGGGGTTAAAGTGTGTTTGCATCTGACTATATGAAAGACGAGTGGGCATCTGCCCATCAACCTTTTTTTCCAACGTCCGCCGTAATAGTACGCCAGATGTCAGGTATTTAAATATGGCAACTGCTCAGGAGCTGAGCGAGCACCATAGCCGTTGGATCTCCACTGTTATATAATGTGGAGAAGGAGAGGTAATGCCCGAAATGATTACCTGCACTGATGGCGGATATTAACCTCCTCTCCCTCTGGTGCCTCGGTAAAACCAGTGTAGGGAAAACTATTTGCAAATATGTCTCAAACACAATCAATGCTTGTATTCACATTTTTGCATATACACGTACATATGCTGTTTTTTTGTAGACAGCTTATGTATTTATTCATTTCAATGTCTTCATGTATACATCTGTTTTTTTTTTCACAGACCAGGGGGCCATGAAAAAAAATCAAAAGCACAATTGTGGCTGCTCAGGAGCTGCTGGGTATCTGCTGTATTATACCTCTGTCAAAGCTGACTGAGTTAGGACATGGGTGCTGCCTATTGAAGGCTCCCAGGCTTGTCTGTCATACACCTCAATTACAGGCTGCTCTATGCAGCCTGTAATGAAAGTGCCATAATTTTGCAATGCAAAATAATTTGCGGATCCACTATTGCAGACTGTTACGGACCCGCAAAATATGGTCATGTGAATGGGGTTTTACAGAGCTTTCAATGCTACAAAACAACTTTGTATTGTACTAGGGTAAAAGTTTGCATTTGGTATTTTTGAACAATTACATCACACACATCTGTTTTATAGTGGCCATGCAATGTTATTACGGCCTGTAATAATATCACAAGTCTGCTATAAAACAGATACTGTTTGATATAAATAGTGAAGGGCCCCCACTGTATAATATGCTAATTACATTACCTCCAACGAAGAGCAGCCGGGCGTCGTCCTTCTTCTATCACTGCAGGTGCTGATGAATTACCTCATCGCACCTGCATTGGGTCAGAGGTCACACTCTGCTGTCAGTGTAAGCCGTGAACCAGCGGCCTGCACTGACAGTTTTCAGCTTAAAATGAATGAAAAAAAAAAATATTAAAATACAAAAGAATTAAAAATTGAAATCACCCCCTAGAATACATATATAAGTATATAAATTAATTAAAACACATGCACATTAGGTATCCCTGTGTCCGAAAATGCCCGGTCCACAAACTTGTCCCGTGCAATGAACGCAGTTGCAGGAAAAAAAAAAAAAAAATCAAAAGAGCTGCACTGCTGTTTTTTCTACTGTTTTGCCCCTCATAAAATTTTGAAAAAAAGTGATCAAAACATTGGACATTCCTCAAAATGGTATTAATTAAAAGTACATCTAGCCCCGCAAAAAAGATGCCTTATACAGTCCTGTATACAGAAATTTAAAAAAGTTGCTGGAGTCAGGATATGGTGACTCCAAAAATTATTATTATTTTTTTTATTTGCAAAGTTTTTTATATTAAGGGGTTAAAAAGTTAAAAAAAAATTAAATTATATAAGATTTGGGCTGAACCAGTAGAATACCGGTTGAAAAGTCACTTTAGCTTTGCATTCTTTGTAAAAGAACACAGTAGTGTTGTGGTAAAGTTTGATCAATATTTTTTGCATTTATTTATTGGTTTTTTTGAAAAATTCTCATTTTTCAAAATGAATTATATACCATAATTCTGATGTCAATATAAAATAAAGATGTTGGCATCATCTTTTAACCCCTTAAGGACACAGCCCAAAAGTGTGTTAAGGACCAGGCCTCATTTTTCAAATCTGACATGTCACTTTATGTGGTAATGACTTTGAGACGTTTTAAGATATCAAAGCGATTCTGAGACTGTTTTTTCGTGACACATTGTACTTCATGTCAGTGGTAAATTTTGGTTGATATGTTTTGTCTTTGATTATGAAAAGTAGGAAATTTGGTGAAAACTTGGAAAAAAAATGCAGTTTTCAAACTTTGAAATTGCATGCCTTTCATATAGAAAGTCATACTACCCAGATTTCTTCATAAAAATAATTTTATCATGTCTCTGCTTTATGGTGCAATCAAATTTTAATAACCCTTTCATTTGTTTAGATATTATAAGGCTTACAAGTCAAGCAGTAATTTTCAAAATTTTCAAGAATATTTCGAAAACACATTTTTCAAGGGACCAGTTCAAGTCTGAAGGAGCCTTGAAAGGCCTCTCTAATAGAAACCCCCATAAATCACCCCATTGTCAAAACTGCACTCCTAAAAGAATTCAAAACAGAATTTAGAACGTTTCTTAACCCTTTTAGCATTTGACAGCAATTAAAACAAAATGGAGGTCAAATTTACACTTTTCAATTTCTGTCACTAATATATTCATTTAGCCCTTGAATTTACACATTTATTAGGGGTTAAAAGAGAAAATACATTTCACAATCTGTAATGCACTTTGTCCCGAGTATGAGATTATCCCACATGAGGATGTAAACTAATGTATGTGTACACGGTAGGGTAAAGAACGGAAGCAGCGCTAATAGAATTTTGGAGGTCAAATTTTGCTGGAATCTGTTTCAGGCACCATGTTGCATTTGGAGAGCCCCTGAATTGCCAGAACAGTGGAAACCCCCCAAAATGACCCCATTTTGGAAACTAAACCCCTCAAGGAATTTATCAAGGGATATAGTGAACACTTTGACCGTACAGGAGTTTCACAGAATTTTTAACCATTAGGATGTGAAAGTGAAAAATTACTTTTTTTTTTTTTACAATAAAATATCACTTTAGCCCCAAACTTTTCATCTTCGCAAGAGGTTAAAGGATAAAAAGAATCTATTATTTGTTAAGCAAATTCTCCCAACTAACGAAATGCCCCACATGTGGGTGTAAACTACTGTATAGTTACACAGTGGGAGAGAATAATATTTGGAGGGCAGATTTTGCTGTAATAGGTTTTAGTTACCATGTCACATTTGCAGAGGCCTTGAAGTGCCAGAACAGTGGAAACTCCCAAAAATGTGACCCCATTTTGGAAACTAGACCCCTCAAGGAATTTATCAAGGGGTATAGTGAACACTTTGACCCTACAGGAGTTTAACAGAATTTTTAACCATTGGGATATGAAAATTAAAAATTTATTTTTTTGCCATAAAATGTCACATTAGCCCCAAATTTTTCATCTTCACAAGGAGTTAAAGGAGAAAAAGCATCCATTATTTGTTAAGCAATTTCTCCCAACTAAAGAAATGCCCCACATGCAAGTGTAAACTGCTGTGTGTTCACACAGTGGGAGAGAACAACATTTGGAGGGCAGATTTTGCTGTAATAGTTTTCAGGTACAATGTCGCATGTGCTGAGCCCCTGAAGTGCCAGAATAGTGGAAGCCGCCAAACAAACGACTTCAGTGTTAAATTACACCCCTTAAAAAAAATTATCAAGGGGTATAGCAAACATTTGGATGCCACTTGTATGACATTTAATTTATTTTCCAGAAATTACTGCATAACAGGATGAAAGGTAAAACTGTGCATACATCATGGTATAAGGAGATGATATACCATGGAAGTGTGGTACAATCTAAAGCACTCCTGCATGCACAAGCCAGGTTTCTTGGGGCAGGTGTCACACTGATAAATGGTGTCTTTCCTTATTCCTCTTTTAGGGGAATGTCTTATAGAGTACTAGGACTCCGAAAAATAGCAGGATGCCCGCTCATCTTGAAGAATGTACAGTCCCTGACAGAAGTTCTGTCGCTTATCCATGTTGTGGAATCAAAAGCTTATAACCTGACTTTAAATACATCCATTGGTTTTAGAAATGACTCATATGAAAGCTGAAACCCTCCCAAATGATTTTTTGGTTAAGAAAATAAATTGGCTTCACTGCTGAAATATTCATCATTTAATGAACACAGAAAGGTCAGATTTTGGCAAGACAAAAGTTTTGTCGCACACATAAAGTAATGTGAAAATCAAACCAATAATTCTGTTCAAAAACAAAGATATGTTTCATAACATTGGTGAATGAAGTTGTGGTGCTATTAGAGCCATATTTAATATTTTGTGTGACTTCCATGAGCTTGAAGGACTGCATCCATGCGTTTCAACAATGATTCATACAATTTATTGATGAAGTCATCAGGAATAGCAGAGAATGCAGTCTTCCATGCCTCCCAGAGTTCATCAAGATTCTTTGGTTTTGTCTGCCAAGCTTCCTCTTTCAAGCTAATACTTCTTGATATTTTAGGCTATTGATATTGCCTTCCACCTTGCAAATGTTTCGCACACCCCCATACTGAATGTAACCCCAGACCATGATCTTTCCACCACCAAACTTAACTGTTTTCTGGGTGTATCTTGGATCCATACGGGCTCCAGTAGGTCTCCTGCATTATTTGCGGCGGCTGTGGTGTAATTCAACTGAAGATTCATCTGAGAAATCCACCTTCTGCCACTTTTCCAGCGTCCATCCGTTTAGCAGGCTGTGGGCCTTGGCAAATGCCACACGTTTTTTTAATTGCCTTTTGTTTAGTGCTGGCTTCTGGGCACTGACTCGACCATGGAGGCCATTTCGAGACAGAATCCTACAAACTGTTCTAGTTGACACAGGGACTTGAGGTGACCAGGCCTGTTGGAGCTCTGCTGCAGTGGAAGAGGGGCTGGCTTTTGATTTTCTAACCAACAAACGTTCCTCCTGAGCAGTTGTCTTACGGAGTCTGCCGGACCTGGGCTTGTCAAAAACATCTCCAGTCTGTTCAAATCTTTTTTTAATTCTTTGTACTTGACGCTGAGACACATTAAAGGTGCCAGCCACCTCTGCAGTGGATCTGGTCTTCAGCCTCTTGATAATCAAGGCTTTGGTCGCAGGGTTGATTTTTGGCATGTTGTCAGAGGTGAAGTTGCAGTTCGCATTACGCATAATGACGCGACGTGACCCCTGAGACCCAATCAGCTGTCGCTGAATACATGCCCAAAGAGAAAACAGCGGCTGCGGAGCGTAGGAATGGTGAGTACATTTTTTTTTTTTTTTTATGTTTCATCACTTCTCCTGAGCCTCCGTTTCTGAAGAGACCCCCCCGAGTATAATAATAGCTAGTGAGTGACGACAATTGGAATATTATAAAAGTTGGAACATTATACTGTGTCCAGGGGCCACTATGGGACATAATACTGTGTGCAGGGCCGCTATGAGACATAATACCGTGTGCAGGGGCGCTATGAGACATAATACCGTGTGCAGGGGACGCTATGAGACATTATTTTGTATAACGGTGTGTTTTCTGTATTAAGGATGTGTTTTTGCACAGAAAACACAGGCATTTTTTTTAATGCAAAAATGCACCATGTGAACGCAGTTTTACATTGAAGTAAAAGTTCCAGTGGCCTAAGACTATATCTGCATCCAGATAAATAATGTGTATTCACCATAAGGATGCTGCCATACGGTGCTCCTGGACACATACATTTACCACTAATTGGGGGCTGCACATGTACTTACATTGCTTCTAATCGGAAAGTACAGGTGCGCCCCAGGAAATAGCAGTAAACGCATGTGTCCTAAAGCATCTGGTGGCAGCACTTCTGTGTTATGGTTTGTGGTATATGACTGTAGTTTAGGGGTCGTCAGACTTACAATTATTGACCGGCACTCCGAGTACCTCATCTTTGATTTTTTTAATTAAAATCGGCACGCCGAACAAAAAAGGTTGCCTACCCCTGGTATAGTGCATGCTTTTTTGTTCGATATTTAGGTGTATGTAAGGTTTTTACACATAACATATGACACATATAGTATTCAAAAAGAAATATTAAAAACAAATATGTATAATAAAAAGATACATTATGAAAGATTTTTAAAATATCTTGCTTCTCAGATGACTGTAGAACACACTCCACTGTGGGAACTGAGTACTAGCTAAAAACATATTAAGTAAAGATTTAGGTAATTTCTCTATGTATATAAATATATATATAAAAAAGGGAACAGCATGGACTTGTGGATGAAAGGTAAACTTGTAGGTCACAAGATCTAATAATAGGAATGAAGTTGGTTGATAGCTGGATGTAATAGTGAGCTTATGCGATGTACCTATTTGAAAGCGTATTTGGACTTGGAAGGTGAAGGATATTGCTGACAGACCAGGGTGTGTGGAGGTCATCATATTACCAACCTGTATGCTGTTTCAAAATGTGTGTGCTACGTAGATATACACCCAAATAGTGGGGGTATTTTATAGGGGATGGGAACGCCAGTCTCTGCGCATAAAATAATGAAAAAGCGCGCCTTGCTGCGCTATAGTATCCGCGTTGTTAAAACCGAAAGTGCGCGCATGCGCACTAGAACAGTGTCGGCATATCAACATAGAGATGGTTATGTAGCGATCCTATAATGAAAGTACGCGCGTGCGTACTGATGTAATGGAAAAGCAATATACTGGTACGGGCATTTACTTATGATTTCATTAATTGTTGTAATAGGAATTATAAAAGATGGCAACTAGTAATTGAAAGCACCTGTGGCATGTATAGAGTTAGTTTATTCGTTCTTGTGGTGGAAATAAGTAACGATATGAAGTGGGATGTAAAGTGGATGAGAATCTAAGGTGTGATTGGTGGAATATTGAGAAGGAGGTGTCACTTTGCAAAATATGGAGATGGCTGTATGTAGATACAGTGTGTATGGGATTAAAAGGCTATATGTATATGACAAAGGTGGATAGATGGTAAAGGGAATATGATGATAATAATAATAATAATAATAGTCCTTTAATAGTCCCACAATGGGGAAATTCAGTGTGTTACAGCAGCAAAGATAAGCAGATACAAATACAACATGTACAGGAATGTTCCAAGGTAAGAGGCATTACTTTGATAGCCGACAGACAGATGGGAAGTAGCGAGGGGGGGGGGATTTAAACAGGCAGAGAGATATTTCAGTTCTCTGTGTGTAATGATCTCCGCTTAGGTCGGTGTTGGTTGTACAGCCTAACCTCGGTGGGGAGGAAAGACTTCCGATAGCGCTCCTTCTCACACCTGGGGTGGAGCAGTCGGTCACTGACAGTACTGCTCAGCGCGATCACAGTCTCATGCATGGGATGGGACTTCTTCTTCTGCATGGAGCTCACCACAGACAGTATCCTTTTGTCACCCACTACCTGCACTGGGTCCAGTGGGCTCCCCAGGACAGAGCTGGCCTTTCTAATCAGCTTGTCAAGTTTATTTCTGTCCCTGGTTGATATACTGCTCCCCCAGCAGGCCACTCCAAAGAAGATGGCTGATGCCACTACCGAGTTGAAGAAAGTTCTAAGAAGTGCCCCCCAGATTCCAAAGGCTCTCAGCTTCCTAAGCAGGTAGAGCCTGCTGTGGCCCTTCCTGTACAGGGCCTCCATATGATCTGCCCAGTCCAGCTTATTATTAAGGAGCAAACCCAGGTACTTATAGGTGTTCACAATCTCGATGCCCGTCCCCAGGGTGTCCACTGGTTTAGGAGGGCATCTGCCTTTACGGAAGTCCACCACCATCTCCTTGGTCTTCCCCGCGTTAATCTTCAGGTGGTTCTGGTGGCACCAGTCCACAAAAAAACGGTTCAGTTCTCTGTACTCCCTGTCATCATCGTCTGTGATGGGCCTACTATTGCAGAGTCGTCAGAATACTTCTGTAGGTAGCAGCTGGATGAGTTGCACCTAAAATCTGCAGTGTACAGTGTGAAGAGGAAAGGGGCGAGAACCGTACCCTGAGGTGCCCCCGTATTACAGATCACGGTACCTGACTCACAGTCTTGGGCTCTCACGTATTGAGGTCGATTTGTGAGGTAGTCTAGGATCCAGTTGGAGAGGTGGTGGTCCACTCCAGCAAGGCCCAGTTTGTCCCTCAATAACCTGGGCTGTATGGTGTTAAAAGCACTGGAGAAGTCAAAGAACATTATTCTCACCGTGTTCCCTGGCTTCTCCAGGTGAGACAGAGCCCTGTGCAGAAGATGGATGATGGCATCATCTACCCCCATGCCCGGTGTGAAAGATCCTCATTGCTCCAACACCGCTGTGGCCACACCCTGAGTCCTCTTTCATATAAAAACCACACTCACCTCCAGTGAGTGCCGGGTTCACCAGATAAATACAAGACAAGCCTTCTAAATTTTATATATTTATTAACCCCTAAATGGGTCGGTATTAAAATCTAACATATACAGATCAGAACAGATATGCAGATATATGCAAGCATTAACAGTTACTAGTTGCAAGATACAGTACAAATAAAATAAAAGGGATTAAAGGTGAAATGATTACTTTACCACATATGTCCTTGATGTGGTTCTATAGTCCAACACTCACACATGGCATGTGTGAGTCACCAGTGGAGGCTTTTCAGCATGTGGCATCACAGTACAACAATCCCGCCTGCATGCTCTCATAACAGTCTCTCACAGTCTCTTGTAGGCTCATCATCGTCAGCAGCAGCATTCCAACCTGCCTGCTCATAGTAGCACCTCAGTCAAAGTCTTCATAGCATGATCTCTTAGTGATAGTCTCCCCCATAGACCTTTTACCTCATCTTTTATACCCTTTTTGCCACCTCCCAGAATGAGGTCACCGGCGACAGTACGTCTGATGAGTTAATTCAATCACGTTCAGACCCTTTGTATGTAGATGAGACAAAGTGAATTGATACCCTGTTATCAGGCATATCTGGTCAACAGCCCAGGCTTGAACAATGCACTATTGTTTGATCATCCAGGGCTGTATAGGAATACAATGGAGCCCTATTGTTCCAGCCTAGACGCTACTGCCAATATGCACCTAGGCTTGTAGCTGCGCACAGTATGCAAGCAAGGAAGAAGGGATATCCTATACCCAGAGACCAAAATATAGCTGAGTTATGGCCATATTTAGGCAGAATCATCACACCCAGCCGATAAGCAAACTGGAGGGGGTCCATAGCGGGGCTCACTAGAGGGCGGAGATGTGTGAGAACCAATCTCTCCAAGATCTTCATCAGGTGGGATGTCAGTGCTACAGGTCTGTAGTCATTGAGGTCCACAGGGTGGGGTTTCTTTGGAACTGGTACCACACAAGAAGATTTCCATAATTCAGGGACTATTTCCTGCCTCAGGCTCATATTATACATATATGTAATTATACCACACAGCTGGTCCCCGCAAGTCTTAATTAGCCTTGCACTGATGTCATCTGGCCCTGCGGCTTTCCTCGCCTTGATCTTTTTCATCTCCTTCCTCACCTGGGCCCGTGTGAAGGTCAGACTGTGGCCAGATAAAGACGGATTTCTGGATTTACTGGTCTGTTGGGAAGTGGCCCCATGGGGAGAAGTCATTGTGGTGGGGGAAGCTGAAGGACATACTGGGGTGGGAGGAGCTGGTGTGTGATCAAAGGGGAATGGAGGAGATTGTATACTGGTGTTTTTTTCTTATGTAAGGGGTAATATGGTATAAATTGAAATATGTAGTGAATGGCTTTCTAGATTGTAATAGTGAAAATATTTTGGGATGAAGTGATAATTGAAGGAGTATTGCATAAGTATAGGTATGGATTATATGATGGAAAACTATGATTTAGAGGGGATGTAAAGTTGTGTTATCATAATGATTGAGATAGTAGTGGGAGAGGTGTGATTATGGAGAAGAGAATTATTATGATGGTGTGACTATGAAGGGGGATTAACGTAGTACACACCGTTGTAGGAAATCTTCAGTTTCTTGGCAATTTCTCACATCGAATAGCCTTCATTTCTAAGAACAAGAATAGACTGTCGAGTTTCACATGAAAGTTCTCTTTTTCTGGCCACTTTGAGAGTTTAATCAACAAATGTAATGCTCCAGATTCTCAACTAGCTCAAAGGAAGGTCAGTTTTATAGCTTCTCTAACCAGCAAAACTGTTTTCAGCTGTACTAACATACTTGCACAAGGGTTTTCTAAACATCCATTAGCCTTCTTACACAGTCAGCAAACACAATGTACCATTAGAACACTGGAGTGATGGTTGCTGGAAATGGGCTTCTATACATCTATGTAGATATTGCATTAAAAACCAGACGTTTGCAGCTAGAATAGTCATTCATTAACAATGTATAGAGTGTATTTCTGATTCATTTAATGTTATCTTCATTGAAAAAAACTGTGCTTTTCTTTCAAAAATAAGGAAATTTCTAAGTGACCCTAAACTTTTGAATGGTAGTGTATGTATATGAAAAAGGTGGATAGATGGTAAAGGGAATATGATGGTAGATAATAAAAGGGGAATGGAGGAGATTGTATACTGGTGTTTTTCTTATGTAAGGGGTAATATGGTATAAATTGAAATGTGTAGTGAATGGCTTTCTAGATTGTAATAGTGGAAATATTTTAGGATGAAGTGATAACTAAAGGAGTATTGCAAGACTCTAAGGAAAATTGTGTGGGAGTGGAATGGAAGTATGAAATAAAGGGCTGAATTAACAAATGTGAGATGGTTAAAAAACGATGCCTGGTCTAGGTATGGATTATATGATGGAAGACTATGATTTAGAGGGGATGTAAAGTTGTGTTATCATAATGATTGAGATAGTAGTGGGAGAGGTGTGATTACGGAGAAGAGAATTATTATGATGGTGTGACTATGAAGGGGGATTAACGTGCTACCAGCTTGGTTGCTTCGTTCAATCCTCTAGTAGATAATGTATTTAATTTAAATATCCAGAACATCTCCCTCCTGCGTAGCTTCTCAAACCTTTGAGGGGCCAGCAGAGGGATCTGTTCTATTAATGTGGTTTTAAAAAATTGGAAGTCACAATTGTGGGTTTGTAATGCATGTTTTGATAGGCCACGCTTGGAGTAGCCATTTATGACATTTGACCTATGATTATTTAATCTAATGTGAAAAGGTTGGATTGTTCTACCCACATATTGTAATCCACATGTACATTCTATCATATAAATGACAAAGTTGGTTTCACAATTGAGAAATTGTTTAATAGGAAATTTTTCACCGGTTGCAATGCTTGTGAAGAATGTACTTTTATGGCTAATGGAATGGCAGCATTTGCAGCGGCTTTTGCCACATTTAAAAACTCCTTTGATATTACTAACGGAATTTTGTAGGTCGTTACTTTTCTTGTGGGGACGGAGTCTACTGGGTGCGACGATATTTTTGAGAGTTTTTGCTCGCCGAAAAGTTAGTGTTGGATTTTTTGGAAGTATTTTACTGAGGATTATGTCGTTCAGAAGTATAAACCAATATTGTTTGAGTATATTTTTGATAACTGCATAAGAGTGATTGTATGTGGTGAGGAAATTAAACTGCCATTTGCCATTTGTGTTAGTGATTGGTTTTGGTTCAAGGCATTCCGCTTGAGATAAATTACATGCTCTTATTTTTGCTGCTTTTATTACTGTTTTCGGATATCTTTTTTCACAATCTCTGTGTCATAATTTTACTTTGAAATCACAATTCAATGTACAATTCCTTCTAAGGCGTTTGAACTGACTGAATGGAACATTTAATTTCCACTTCTTATAATGGTCACTGTGGAAGTCTAAAAGGCTGTTACCATCTACTTTTTTAAAATAAGTTTTGGTGATAATTTTGGAGTGGTCTGTGTGGAGAACTAAATCCAGGTACTCAGTGTGAGTTTTTGAATGGCTGCTTGTGAATGTTAGTCCCCAATCATTGTAGTTGAGGTACTGTATGAATCTCCTCCATTCACCTTTCATTATCTACCATCATATTCCCTTTACCATCTATCCACCTTTTTCATATACATACACTACCATTCAAAAGTTTAGGGTCACTTAGAAATTTCCTTATTTTTGAAAGAAAAGCACAGTTTTTTTCAATGAAGATAACATTAAATGAATCAGAAATACACTCTATACATTGTTAATGTGGTAAATGACTATTCTAGCTGCAAACGTCTGGTTTTTAATGCAATATCTACATAGATGTATAGAAGCCCATTTCCAGCAACCATCACTCCAGTGTTCTAATGGTACATTGTGTTTGCTGACTGTGTAAGAAGGCTAATGGATGTTTAGAAAACCCTTGAAAACCCTTGTGCAAGTATGTTAGTACAGCTGAAAACAGTTTTGCTGGTTAGAGAAGCTATAAAATTGACCTTCCTTTGAGCTAGTTGAGAATCTGGAGCATTACATTTGTTGGTTCGATTAAACTCTCAAAATGGCCAGAAAAAGAGAACTTTCATGTGAAACTCGACAGTCTATTCTTGTTCTTAGAAATGAAGGCTATTCGATGTGAGAAATTGCGAAGAAACTGAAGATTTCCTACAACGGTGTGTACTACTCCCTTCAGAGGACAGCACAAACAGGCTCTAACCAGAGTAGAAAGAGAAGTGGGAGGCCCTACTGCACAACTGAACAACAAGACAAGTACAATTAGAGTCTCTAGGCGACTCAGGGATGCTGGCCTTCAGGGCAGAGTGGCCAAGAAAAAGCCATATCTGAGACTGGCTAATAAAAGGAAAAGATTAATATGGGCAAAAGAACACAGACATTGGACAGAGGAAGATTGGAAAAAAGTG
Organism: Leptodactylus fallax; assembly: GCA_947044405.1. NCBI lineage: Eukaryota > Metazoa > Chordata > Amphibia > Anura > Leptodactylidae > Leptodactylus > Leptodactylus fallax. The sequence continues at coordinate 2,469,693 of CAMRHE010000226.1, forward strand.
TTATGGACAGACGAAGCGAAGTGTGAGGTGTTTTGATCACACAGAAGAACATTTGTGAGACGCAGAGCAACTGAAAAGATGCTGGAAGAGTGCCTGACGCCATCTGTCAAGCATGGTGGAGGCAATGTGATGGTCTGGGGTTGCTTTGGTGCTGGTAAAGTGGGAGATTTGTACAAGGTAAAAGGGATTTTGAATAAGGAAGGCTATCACTCCATTTTGCAACGCCATGCCATACCCTGTGGACAGCGCTTGATTGGAGCCAATTTCATCCTACAACAGGACAATGACCCAAAGCACACCTCCAAAATATGCAAAAACTATTTAGGGAAGAAGCAGGCAGCTGGTATTCTATCTGTAATCGAGTAGCCAGCGCAGTCACCAGATCTCAACCCCATTGAGCTGTTGTGGGAGCAGCTTGACCGTTAGGTACGCAAAAAGTGCCCATCAAGCCAATCCAACTTGTGGGAGGGGCTTCTGTAAGCATGGGGTGAAATTTTTCCAGATTACCTCAGCAAATTAACAGCTAGAAGGCCAAAGGTCTGCAATGCTGTAATTGCTGCAAATGGAGCATTCTTTGACGAAAGCAAAGTTTGAAGGAGAAAATTATTATTTCAAATAAATATCATTATTTCTAACCTTGTCATTGTCTTGACTATATTTTCTATTCATTTTGCAACTCATTTGATAAATAAAAGTGTGAGTTTTCATGGAAAACACAAAATTGTCTTGGTGACCCCAAACTTTTGAACGGTAGTGTATAGCCTTTTAATCCCATACACACTGCATCTGCTACATACAGCCAACTCCATATTTTGCCAAGTTACACCTCCTTCTCACTATTCCACCAATCACACCTTAGATTCTCATCCACTTTACATCCCACTTCATATCGTTACTTATTTCCACCACAAGAACGAATAAACAAACCATATTCATGCCACAGGTGCTTTCAATTACTAGTTGCCATCTTTTATAATTCCTATTACAACAATTAATGAAATCATAAGTAAATGCCCGTACCAGTATATCTCTCTTCCATTACAACATCAGTACGCACGCGCATACTTTCATTATAGGATCGCTACATAACCATCTCTATGTTGATATGCCGACACTGTTCTAGTGCGCATGCGCGCACTTTCGGTTTTAACAACGTGGATACTATAGCGCAGCAAAGGCGCGTTTTTTCACTATTTTATGCACAGATACTGGCGTTCCCATCCCTTATAAAATACCCCCACTATTTGGGTGTATATCTATGTAGCACACACATTTTGAAACAGCATACAGGTTGGTAATATGATGACCTCCACACACCCTGGTCTGTCAGCAATATCCTTCACCTTCCAAGTCCAAATACTCTTTCAAATAGGTACATCGCATAAGCTCACTATTACATCCAGCTATCAACCAACTTCATTCCTATTATTAGATCTTGTGACCTACGAGTTTACCTTTCATCCACAAGTCCATGCTGTTCCCTTTTTTATATATATATTTATATACATATACATAGAGAAATTACCTAAATCTTTACTTAATATGTCTTTAGATAGTACTCAGTTCCCACAGTGGAGTGTGTTCTACAGACATCTGAGAAGCAAGATATTTTAAAAATCTTTCATAATGTATCTTTTTATTATACATATTTGTTTTTAATATTTCTTTTTGAATACTATATGTGTCATATGTTATGTGTAAAAACCTTACATACACCTAAATATTGATCAAAAAAGCATGCACTATACTATTGCTTGTTATGACGTGCCAGTATATCTGCTATAACCACCTGCCGCCGATTAATTTCAGTAACACACCACCTCTACAAATGTTATCTCCATCAGTAGAAATATATATGTAATGACACGAATGTCACTAATACTAGTACGAATATATACATATGGACACATAAAACGCTATATAATAATTTTTTGAACAGTTATTGATATAGATATTATATATTCCTCTTATTAGTATGCATAGTATGTATGTATTTTATGCAACATATATATTTTTCTACGGAGCATTTTTAAGTGTAATCTCTATTAAGTTAACATGTTTGTATAGTATTAGTTACTTTATTTTATTTTATCCTATTTTATTCTACAGTACAGACCAAAAGTTTGGACACACCTTTTCATTCCAAGAGTTTTCTGTATTTTCATGACTATAAAAATCGTAGATTCACACTGAAGGCATCAAAACTATAAATTAACACATGTGGAATTATATACTTAATAAAAAAGTGTGAAACCACTGAAAATATGTCTTATATTTTAGGTTCTTCAAAGTAGCCACCTTTTGCTTTGATTACTGCTTTGCACACTCTTGGCATTCTCTTGCTGAGCTTCAAGAGGTAGTCACCTGAAATGGTCTTCCAACAGTCTTGAAGGAGTTCCCAGAGATGCTTAGCACTTGTTGGCCCTTTTGCCTTCACTCTGCGGTCCAGTTCAGGTGACTACCTCTTGAAGCTCATCAAGAGAATGCCAAGAGTGTGCAAAGCAGTAATCAAAACAAAAGGTGGCTACTTTGAAGAACCTAGAATATAAGACATATTTTCAGTTGTTTCACACTTTAAGTATATAATTCCACATGTGTTAATTCATAGTTTTGATGCCTTCATTGTGAATCTACAATTTTTACAGTCATGAAAATACAGAAAACTCTTGGAATGAGAAGGTGTGTCCAAATTTTTGGTCTGTACTGTATGTGTTATAGTTGCTGCTAATTGGATCTGAAGAAGGGGTTCACTCTAATCAGTGAAAAATACCCTGAAACGCGTTATCCATTTTATTGTTTTTTATCACAAAACTATGAACATCATACAAAAAGTTAATGCAAATTGAATTATACCTTCTTCAAGAGGAGCGCGCATCCTGGTATTTTTCAGAGTCCTAGTACTCTATGAGACATTCCCCTATACCAGTTACGACACTGATCTATTCAGTTTGCCGTATGCCAGTGGCCGCTGCCCTCAACATTAATACTATCAAAGTTTTTATATATATGACATCATAACATAGTCACTATTGTGACCTGTTGTACGAAGTTCTAAGGAGCGCATCCTTCCTGTTTTTTCATTTCCATTTGAAAAACACTCTTATTCCTCTTTGGTAACACACTCTGTACTTTTTTGGCTCTTCCCTTTCTTTGCAGTTTGAGGGATTTCACTGGGAAAATTTTGCCCTGGTATACTGGAACTGAAGGTACTGGGGTCTGGCACTTCTAGGTCCTCAAATATCAGGGTCTTGATAATTGCCTCCTGAAACTCAAGGAAAGTTCCTGTCTAGCCTGCACATCGTGATAGCACGTAAGCATTATACATTGCCATCTGTACGATGTGTATGACCAGCTTTTTGTACCACACTCTTGTTTTCCACATGGCACTGTATGGCTTGAGGACTTGATCAGATAGATCAACTCCTCCCATGTATTTATTGTATGCCAGGATGCAGTCTGGCTTGGGGGCAGTGGTACTGGTGCCAAGGCAGAGGGACAGGGGTGCTGCCTCTGCCATGAATTGTGGTCAGTACAAGGACATCCCTCTTGTCCTTATACTTGACCAGCAGTATATTTTCATTGCAGACGACCCTACTCTCACCCCTTCTGAGGGACTGTGCAATATGTGCCCTAGGGAGGCCTTTTTTATTTCTGTGCACTGTCCCATAAGCTGCTGTTTCTCTGGAACTGAGGCACCTAAAGAGTGGGATGCTGGTGTAAAAGTTATCCACGTATAGGTGATAACCCTTGTCCAGCAGTGGGTGCAGCAAATCCCATACTATTTTCCCACTAACTCCTAGGATTGGGGGGCATTCTGTGGGCTCAATCCTTATGTCCCTTCCTTCATAAACCCTAAACTTTTAGGTTTACCCTGAGCTGCTCTCGCACAGTTTATACATTTTAATGCCATCCCATGCTGTCTTACTGGGCAGGTATTGGCGGAATTTTTGCCTCCCTTTGAAACTGATCAGAGACTCATCAATTGCAATGTTCTGATCAGGGATGTAGGACTCTGCTTGCACTAAAGTGGTCAATAACTGGCCTAACTTTGTATAGGCGGTCAAAATTTGGGGCATCTCGGGGCAGGGCAATGTGCATTGTCGTTATAGTGTATGAATTTGAGGATCATTTCAAAGCGTATCCTGGTCATGGCCAAGACATCTGTACTCCAATACTGTTGAATTGTAGGTTTCTTCACTATGCCCATATGCAGAATAAGACCCCAAAAAAATCGTCATTTCTGCTGCATTTACTGGGGTCCAGTTCTGGGACCTGGAATATGAAGAGGTGGCATTTTGTTCCATAAATTGTTGGGCATACGAATTAGTTTGGGCCACCATAAAATCTATAAAGTCATCAGAGAAAAAGATTTAGAAAAATTAATTTTCTCTGAAGCCTTCAGTCTGTTTGTATTTCTGACCTGCCCACAAAGTCAGGAAGCTGAAGCTCATAATTTTCTGGGTATGGGGTCCATATGGGCTCTTCAGCTTGCTTCGGCAACTACCTCAGCAGTAGTTCTGGGGTGCCTCCTTTGGGGTTGCTCATCACTGGAGGAGGAGGAAGAGGAAAAATAAAGGAATGGGGCATTTTCCTCTTCTCCCTCACTGATAGTATCAGTTTCAGAGGCCAGTAAGGCATACGCCTCTTCTACTGAATACCTTCTTTGGGATGATTGGTAGAGTTGGGACATTTTTGTGTTTGCGGTGTTTTACACGAGTATATAAACTTTATTTCTTGAAACTTTGAAAATGTGGGTAGTTCTTCAACACGTATATAGATGTAAAGATGTCAAAAAAAAAGACCTCAAATTAAACTATATATATTTATAGGAGACTAGTGGGACACAATTGTGAAGTGGAACGAAATTTATTGGTTATTTTAAACTTTTCTAAAAAATTAAAAACTGAAAAGTGGGGCGTGCAATATTATTCGGCCCCTTTACTTTCAGTGCAGGAAACTCACTCCAGAAGTTCAGTGAGGATCTCTGAATGATCCAATGTTGTCCTAAATGACTGATGATAAATATAATCCACCTGTGTGTAATCAAGTCTCCGTATAAATGCACCTGCTCTGTGATAGTCTCAGGGTTCTGTTTAAAGCCCAGAGAGCATCATGAAGACCAAGGAACACACCAGTCAGGTCCGTGATACTGTTGTGGAGAAGTTTAAAGCCGGATTTGGATACAATAAGATTTCCCAAACTTTAAACATCCCAAGGAGCACTGTGCAAGCAATCATATTGAAATGGAAGGAGTATCAGACCACTGCATATCTATAAAGACCCGGCCGTCCCTCTAAATTTTCATCTCAAACAAGGAGAAGACTGATCAGAGATGCAGCCAAGAGGCCCATGATCACTATGGATGAACTGCAGAGATCTCCAGCTGATGTGGGAGAGTCTGTCAATAGGACAACAATCAGTCGTACACTGCACAAATCTGGCCTTTATGGAAGAGTGGCACGAAGAAAGCCATTTCTCAAAGATATCCATAAAAAGTCTCGTTTAAAGTTTGCCACAAGCCACCTGGGAGACACACCAAACATGTGGAAGAAGGTGCTCTGGTCAGATGAAACCAAAATTGAACTTTTTGGCCACAATGCAAAACGATATGTTTGGCGTAAAAGCAACACAGCTCATCACCCTGAACACACCATCCCCACTGTCAAACATGGTGGTGGCAGCATCATGGTTTGTGCCTGCTTTTCTTCAGCAGGGACAGGGAAGATGCCACATATACAGATACCACCACCACAAAAAAGATTCAGACAGCACATCCCAATGTGAACAGGTGCAAGCTACTATGGTAAAATATATAAAAACACAAAAAGAGGTAGCAGCACTCTGACAAAGCACAAGGTTATAGAGAGAACAGAGATAGCATTACTGCTATTATTGGCACATATAAATTAACATGGTGTATAAACTAAAAATTTGAGGTTCTTAGTTATACATATTTGATCAAACAGTAGGAAGCCCACCTGCCCCGACAAGGCGACCTCATTAAGGTGGGACCCTATACTAATACCTCTATTGAACCCAAAATATGTCTACAATGTGAACACAAGGAAATAACATAGCTCTCTTGGACCCAGAACAGGTCTACAATATGAACACACGGCAAATAGGATCTAGAGGACCCAGAACAGGTCTACAATGTGAACACAGGGCAAATAGGATCTAGAGGACCCAGAACAGGTCTACAATGTGTGAACACAGGGCAAATAGGATCCAGAACATACTCAACTTAAAATAGCCTGGGGCAAATGGGGAACTGAAAAATATTCTCTATTCAACTTAAATAAACCCGTGCAATTGAATGGGAGTGCAAGTCCAATTAGAGGGAACCTATATTGCAGAGGGTAAAGTGGTAGATGGCCGATATCTGCCGCTTAGAATTTTACTCGCAGTGAGATAAGGCCTGGAGTCTTGAACCTTGGATTGGGGACTTGCTGCAGGTCCACTCCAGTACGGGTGTTGTGGACAGGTGTATGCAGCGTTTAAATTGAAAGCTGCCAGAGCAGTGGGTGGGGTAGAACAGAAGAAAGCTGTGTTGCCACATAGACCCTGGTCAGCTGCTATACAGACTGCACTGTGTGGAGGAGAAAACCTAAGACAACCAACTGTATTGGTGAGGAAGCCCTTCTCAACTGTTTTGTATCCTGAACTAAGGAAGATTTTTATGTTACCTGATTTTTGCACTTTTATGCTGAAGCAAGCTGTTTGAGTTGGACTGTGTGAATTATTGCTAATAAAACTGCAAGTGTGAACTGAAACCTGAGCTTCCTCTGCCTGTCTTCCGTGATAATCCTGAGGGTCCCTTGTCTACAATATATATAGCAACTAATTCTAACTACTATTAGAAAAAAAAAAAAAAACTGCGCCAAAAAAATGAGCACAGATGTGATCAGTAATGTATGTGTGTCACTGACCAGTGCTCAGTGGCGGCAGAACCTGCACAATAAAAAGGCTTGTGCACTAAAATAAAATAAAAAAATTTAAAAAAAAAAGCTTCGGCTGCTTCTAGCCAAAATTGATATATATACTGTGTATGTATGTTTATATATATATATATATATATATATATATATATATATATATTGTGTTTTCTATGAAAGCTCACACTTTTATTTATCAAATGAGTTGCAAAATACATAGAAAATATAGCCAAGACATTGACAAGGTTAGACAGTCACCAGATCTCAACCCCACAACAGCTCAATGGGGTTGAGATCTGGTGACTGTGCTGGCCACTCCATTACAGATAGAATACCAGCTGCCTGCTTCTTCCCTAAATAGTTCTTGCATAATTTGGAGGTGTTCTTTGGGTCATTGTCCTGTTGTAGGATGAAATTGGCTCCAATCAAGCGCTGTCCACAGGATATGGCATGGCGTTGCAAAATGGAGTGATAGCCTTCCTTATTCAAAATCCCTTTTACCTTGTACAAATCTCCCACTTTACCAGCACCAAGGCAACCCCAGACTATCACATTACTTCCACCATGCTTGATAGATGGCGTCAGGCACTCTTCCAGCATCTTTTCAGTTGTTCTGCGTCTCACAAATGTTCTTCTTTGTGATCCAAACACCTCACACTTCGATTCGTCTGTCCATAACACTTTTATCAAATCTTCCTCTGTCCAATGTCTGTGTTCTTTTGCCCATATTAATCTTTTCCTTTTATTAGCCAGTCTCAGATATGGCTTTTTTCTTGACCACTCTGCCCTGAAGGCCAGCATCCCTGAGTCGTCTCTTCACTGTTGATGTTGACACTGTTGTTTTGCGGGTACTATTTAATGAAGCTGCCAGTTGAGGACCTGTGAGGCGTCGATTTCTCAAACTAGAGACTCTAATGTACTTGTCTTGTTGCTGAGTTGTGCAGCAGGGCCTCCCACTTCTCTTTCTACTCTGGTTAGAGCCTGTTTGTGCTGTCCTCTGAAGGGAGTAGTACACACCGTTGTAGGAAATCTTCAGTTTCTTGGCAATTTCTCGTATGGAATAGCCTTCATTTCTAAGAACAAGACTAGACTGTCGAGTTTCACATGAAAGTTCTTTTTTTCTGGTCATTTTCAGAGTTTAATCGAACCAACAAATGTAATGCGCCAGATTCTCAACTAGCTCAAAGGAAGGTCAATTTTATAGCTTCTCTAACCAGCAAAACTGTTTTCAGCTGTACTAACATACTTGCACAAGGGTTTTCTAAACATCCATTAGCCTTCTTACACAGTTAGCAAACACAATGTACCATTAGAACACTGGAGTGATGGTTGCTGGAAATGGGCCTCTATACACCTATGTAGATATTGCATTAAAAACCAGACGTTTGCAGCTAGAATAGTCATTCATTAACAATGTATAGAGTGTATTTCTGATTCATTTAATGTTATCTTCATTGAAAAAAACTGTGCTTTTCTTTCAAAAATAAGGAAATTTCTAAGTGACCCTAAACTTTTGAACGGTAGTGTGTGTGTGTGTGTATATATGTATACAGTACAGACCGAAAGTTTGGACACACCTTCTCATTCCAAGAGTTTTCTGTATTTTCATGACTATAAAAATTGTAGATTCACACTGAAGGCATCAAAACTATGAATTAACACATGTGGAATTATATACTTAACAAAAAAGTGTGAAACAACTGAAAATATGTCTTATATTCTAGGTTCTTCAAAGTAGCCACCTTTTGCTTTGATTACTGCTTTGCACACTCTTGGCATTCTCTTGATGAGCTTCAAGAGGTAGTCACCTGAAATGGTCTTCCAACAGTCTTGAAGGAGTTTCCAGAGATGCTTAGCACTTGTTGGCCCTTTTGCCTTCACTCAGCGGTCCAGCTCACCCCAAACCATCTCTATTGGGTTCAGGTCTGGTGACTGTGGAGGCCAGGTCATCTGGCGTAGCACCCCATCACTCTCCTTCTTGGTCAAATATCCCTTACACAGTCTGGAGGTGAGTTTGGGGTCATTGTCCTGTTGAAAAATAAATAATGGTCCAACTAAACGCAAACTGGATGGAATAGCATGCCGCTGCAAGATGCTGTGGTAACCATGCTGGTTCAGTATTCCTTCAATTTTGAATAAATCCCCAACAGTGTCACCAGCAAAGCACCCCCACACCATCACACCTCCTCCTCCATGCTTCACGGTGGGAACCAGGCATGTAGAGTCCATTCATTCACAAAGACACGGTGGTTGGAACCAAAGATCTCAAATTTGGACTCATCAGACCAAAGCACAGATTTCCACAGGTCTAATGTCCATTCCTTGTGTTCTTTAGCTCAAACAAGTCTCTTCTGCTTGTTGCCTTTCCTTAGCAGTGGTTTCCTAGCAGCTAGTTTACCATGAAGGCCTGCTGCACACAGTCTCCTCTTAACAGTTGTTGTAGAGATGTGTCTGCTGCTAGTGTGAACCGAGAGCAAGGCAGGTGGTTTGGACTCCGCAACCAGAAATGAACGCACACGCGGTAGTTCAAGAAAAGAATATATATTTACTATAAGTTAATAAAGGCTATTTGAAGGTAAAATGACAGGGATAAAGACAAGCAAAATATACAATATAGCATGAACAATTTCAAGGCAAATTCTGCAATGGTTTCTACTTTTACTCTGTCCATTTCTGCAGTATGGACACTGAATGAACAATATACTCAAAACTATCCCTAACTGACCCTGACATCACATTTGGGTGCACCCCCTTTTCCCCAGTGGTCCAGGTGGACCGCTTACAGTCCGTAGAAGCGCGCGGTGGGGCCCAAAGTCGTTCCTTTCTTTTATAGTGAAGCGTCCTCTCCTCACTGTTATCAGGATCTTGGGAGAAATGAAGTCCTCTTTAACAGGGAAACCCAATGAATGCAATGTAATCCAACAGCAGATTCCACTCAGCACACTGACAGTCCTGCCGAATCCATACACTGAGCTGGGTTGTAAGCCGGGGTTTAGCAGGTGCTGTCCAGTACATCAACAGCACTGCGAGTCTCTATCTGTGGTATCCATATACACAGTCACAATGTCAGTCTCACTGATCAGCCACTGAGCACAGTTCCTTTCACGTGGACTCACTAGTCCTGTTGTCTCTTTACACTCTGTTTGTCTCTGGACCAAGATACAGCTTAGCTGTACAGAAAAATCTCCACACCAGTTCAATACAACACTTGCCAAGATGGCTGCTGCTCTCTGTCTCGTCACTTCCTGCTTCTCTGCTCACACTCTGTCTGCAGAACAGGCAAGCTGACATAAAAGGGGGGGGGTCTCACTCCAGCATCATGTCACAATTACAATGGCTGCTGTCTTAAAGGAACAGAATCACAGAAATACATTCAACATTAACAGTTTATACAGACAAATGAAGCTTAGGACAACATTGGCTGTCTCTTACATATTCCCCCCCACTTTAAGATTGGCAGTCCCTGCCTATGACTGTATATCCAGAGGGTTGTACTTTTATGCACAGGGTGGTAGTATACCGATGTATGGCAGGCCAAACAAACTCATCCTGCGCATACCGAACAGGGGGAATACCAGCATTTGGCCTAGTGGTCCGTCTGAGGACCGGTGGTATATTATGGGGTGCTGCAGCTATGGGCTGAGAAGGACCAGCGGATTCCGCACCTGAGGGGGCACAGGCCGGAGATACAGTAGTCACAGGTGGAACATCCCCAGGAGCAGGGATCGGCCAACAATCATCCTCCTCGTCTGAGGCCCATTCCGCACCTCCATTCTCTGACTGTGGGAGCTCATTCACATTGGCAGGCCCATCATGATTTGTCCCTTCAGAATGACACAGACGCAACATATTTCGGTGAAGTACTCGAACACAATCAGTTCCTTCTTTCTGGACCTGATACACTGGCCCATTCGCATACTTGCGGCCAACAACACGATACGGCAAAGCCTCCCATCGGCTTTCCAATTTCCCTTGGGGTTTCTTGACACGAACTAGCACCAGGTCGCCTGGTTGCAATGGTGCTTCTTGCACTGGGGTCTTATCAGGATGGGGATGTTCTTGCAGGCGCTGCCGCACCAATCGATGGATCGTCTCAAGTCTCTGCCGGTGCGCCCGCACCCAAGAGGTTGGATCCCTCGGAGGGAACCCATCCACATCATCCAACTGTAATTCTCCTATACTTCGCCCAGACCGCCCAAAGAGAAGTGTATAAGTAGAGTACCCCGTTGTAGAATGGACCTGATTGTTATAGGCCCACACCATTTCAGACAAGAACTGAGGCCACTGTAACTTCTTGTCTTCCTCCAGAGTCCGCAGCATCTGTAGCAGAGTTCTGTTGAATCTTTCACAGGCCCCATTTCCCTGAGGGTGGTATGGAGTCGTGTGCGACTTCTTTATCCCGTAGATACGTTGAACTTCTTTCATTACGTGTCCCTCAAAGCAGGCACCCTGGTCGGAGTGGATGCGTTTAGGGCACCCATATACTCGAATAAAATCTTGGCACAGAGCACGAGCTGCTGACTCAGCTGTCTGGTCCTTGGTGGCGGTTACCACCGCAAATTTGGTGAAGTGATCCACCATTACGAGGCAATACTGGTGTCCGCTATTGGATGGGCCCACCATTAGATAGTCTATCATGACGATTTCTAAAGGTTCCTGGGTCACGATGGTTTGCAGGGGAGCTCTCTGTTCTATTGCCTTATGGATCTCACAAGTTCGACAGCTGCGGCATACTTCTTCGACCATTTGACGAAGACCAGGGCAGTAAATCAGTCGCTGTAACCAACGAAAGGTCTTCTCATGACCAAAATGTCCATTCTTATTATGAGCCTCAACTGCCAACGAGCGAGCCAGTTCACTAGGCACCACAATTTGGTATCGAATGTCGATCTCAGAAGGTAAATAGACCTTTCGGCATAGCACTCCATTTTTCATCTCCAACTTTTCCCACTGACTCAGAACAGATAATATCTCACGTGTCAGTCGTTCTCTTTCCTCTCTACAGGGCTTCTGGCCTTTCTCAACACACTTGATCATCTGTGCCAGCCCCTCATGGGTCTGTTGTATCTGTGCCCATTCCTGTCGTGAGGGACCAAAGAAAGGAGCCGTTTCAGTCCCCTCCATCTCAAACTGATTAGCGGCGGCCAAGGCCTGTGAAAATCTGCTGAAGTCGGGCACCTCCACATGCTCCAACTCATGATCCACGTCTACTGTGGGGGTCTGGGCGGTTACCCTAGAAAGCCCGTCAGCATTCTGGTTCTCTGTCTTGGACCGATACTTAATGCGGTAATTGAACTTAGTCATTCGGGCTATCCACCTCTGCTCTAACGCCCCGAGCTTGGCATTTTCCAGGTGAGCTCAGTGGGTTGTTGTCAGTCAGTACTAAAACTTCAGCACCGGTCAAATATTCAGAGAATTTCTCGGTCATGGCCCATACCAGTGCCAACAGCTCCAACTTAAATGAACTATAATTCTCGGGGTTTCTTTCAGAATCTCTCAAAGACCGGCTGCCGTACGCTATGACCCTCTCCTGGCCATCCTGAAGCTGGGAAAGCACTGCTCCAAGACCATACAGGCTTGCATCCGTATACAGCTGGAACGGCAAGTGGTAATCAGCATATGCCAAGATTGGGGCTGTTGTCAGTGCATCCTTTAATGCCTGGAAGGCTTGTTCCTGTTCAAGTCCCCACTTCACGGACCGGTTCTTTGGACCACCGGATGTGCCTCGTAGGAGAGCATTAAGTGGTGCTGCTACCTTGGCGAAATCCTTAATAAACCGTCGATAGTAACCGGCTACTCCAAGGAACGCCCTCACTTCTCGCAGGGTAGTCGGTATTGGCCAATCTTGAACAGCCGCTATCTTGTCTCTTGATGGTCTCACCCCTTCTCCTGATACGCGGTGACCCAAGTAATCAATTTCAGATTGGAACAACCGACATTTACTGGGTTTCAATTTGAGCCCATGTTCCCGCAATCTTCGAAACACTTGCCCCAACTGGTGGAGATGGTCTTCAAAGGTCGCAGAATACACTATAATGTCATCCAAGTAGATGAGAGTGAACTCAAAGTTGAAGTCACCAAGACATTTCTCCATCAACCGCTGAAACGTTCCGGGTGCATTTGTCAACCCGAAGGGCATCCGGTTAAATTCGTATAGTCCCATGAGCAAGATGAATGCCGTCTTCTCCTTGTCTTTTGTGGCCATCGGCACCTGCCAATACCCACTAGCCAGATCTAGTGAGGAGAAGTACCGGGCTCTCCCCAGCGCTGAGAGGGACTCCTCAATCCGTGGCAAGGGGTAGGAATCTCGTACGGTGCAAGCGTTTAACTTCCGATAGTCTACGCAAAATCGGATGGACCCATCTTTTTTTCTTACTAACACCACAGGAGCTGCCCAGGGACTCTGGCTTTCTTGGATGATCCCACCCTGTAGCATCTTAGCTAACAGTTCTTTTACTTCCTGATACAACTGTGGAGGAATTTGTCGGTAGCGCTCTCTAATTGGAGGGGTGTCTCCTGTGGGAATCTCATGGTAGATCCCTGTGGTACATCCAAAATCTTCAGCATACCGTGAAAAGGCGGCTCGGTTCTCCCACAACAGTTCATCTACCTTCTGCAACCATTCCAGAGAACATGAACTTGCATCCATCTTCATCTGTTCTCGAATTGCACGGCCATTCCATTCAGAGGTGGGTTCCTCATCTTCTCCCATGGACACAGTTACGGTCCACTCATCCCTTTCAGTCGGCTTCAGCTGCATTGGAGTTACTTTCCTTACTTCCTCCGGAGTCACATAGATGTTAGCCAGCTGCCTCCCTGGGGTCAGGTCCACACTCTGGTCCTGAGTGTTTACACATCGAAGTGGTACTCTTCCATTGCGAACTATTGCCAAGGAACGGGCCACTAGCGGATCAACACCTCCTTCGGCTGCCTGCAGTGGTTCTACCAACACAGCTATGCCCTCTAGTTTCCGACAGGTGCCTACGGGCATAGACACTATTGTCTCCCGACTGGGTGGCAGTGTAACTTTTGTATGCAAAGGAACTGAAATTCGAGCCAGAGGACGCTGCGCATCCGAACTTTTCTGTAAGCCACATGTCCGGATCAGCCGCTGGAAAGCTGTTTGAGTAGGCCGATGGGTGGTGGTTTCTTTCCAATAACCGTGACCTTTCTTTTCAAAGAGGATCTGATCTAATTCTTTTAACACATTCATCCCCAAAATGACAGGGACCTTTACTTCATGTGACTCCTGTACCACCACAATGCCTTTCCTACCTAGATCTTGGCCACATACCCGGACATTCATCCAGGCCACTCCCACGACTGGAACTGGTAACTGGTTAGCTGCGACCACTCGTACGAATGTATGGGGATCATATTTCACATGTTGCTGGAAGTACCGTTCATAACAGTCTTTACTCAAGGTCGTTACTTGGGAACCCGTGTCAATCATCCCGGTAACCGGAATACCCTCCATTTCCACCTGTATAACAGGACTTGCAGCGATCAGGTCATCATTAGGGCATTCTCCCCACATAGTCTCCTTGTCAGTCTCCCCTACTACACGCCCTACAGCAGCAGGGGACTTCAGTTTAACGGCGGTCTCTCATAAGTTTGTCGCTGCTCTGGACATCTAGCAGCAACGTGGCCCATCCGTCCACACTCCCAGCAGCGTATCTCCCGTCGTTCTGGCCATCTGTTTGGGCCCCTTCGGTAAGCCCCTTCGATTTCTCCTGAGCACTGCATTAACTGATTTGGACCCCTTCGGTAGGTCCTATCCTCATCCCTCCAGCGGGGTGGTGGGTGATTCTGATTTTCTGGGTATGGACGGCTCACCCTTTCACCTCCAGTTTTCTGGAAGTCTGCAATTTTCATAGAATGTTCATCACAACGGGTGTGCAAGTGTTCCATTTGCTCTTGCAGTTTCTGCATTACTGTGAGAATTTCTTTAACCGTCCCCTTTTCTACTGTCTCTGAGCCAGAACTAGCTCCCTGTGACAAAGTAACTCCAACTGCGGTCTGGGGCTTCGGGAACATACTATTGGCACGGGAGATGGCCTCTACCTGTACATCATGGAATTTAGCATCAGTCTCTCGTCGTATAAAATCCTGCATAGTCACAGTTAAACTGCCGTCACGTATCCCCAGGACAAACTGGTCACGGAGAGTCCGATCAGGGTTACAGAAGGCTGGCGAGCCCCCTCTTTCCTTCACTTGAATATCTCGGAGCAGTTCTTGTAGGAAATTTGCATATTGGGGAAGGCTTTCATTCTCCTGTTGTACCCTCTGGAAGAACCGAGCCTGCAGAGACCCCAGCAATGCAGTTTCTCCATAAATGGTTTCTAGAATCTGGACTACTTGCTCAAATGTCTGCCTTTGTTCAAATGGCCTCAATATCACCGTGGTCTTAGCATCCCCTTGTAATGTCAATATTGCTAGCTCTACTAGTACTTCTGGTGCGGTCTGGTACATTCGCTGTATCATTCGTATCTGTTCCACCCACATACTCACTGACATATTATTGCCATCAAATTTAGCTAACTGACTTATTATAGCCCCTGCTGGCATTCTTCCTCCAGCACCATTCTCCCGAACGGGTGCGTCACCGTCCATTCTGGTAAGCGGATCCTGCCGACTACGCCAATTTGTGAACCGAGAGCAAGGCAGGTGGTTTGGACTCCGCAACCAGAAATGAACGCACACGCGGTAGTTCAAGAAAAGAATATATATTTACTATAAGTTAATAAAGGCTATTTGAAGGTAAAATGACAGGGATAAAGACAAGCAAAATATACAATATAGCATGAACAATTTCAAGGCAAATTCTGCAATGGTTTCTACTTTTACTCTGTCCACTTCTGCAGTATGGACACTGAATGAACAATATACTCAAAACTATCCCTAACTGACCCTGACATCACATTTGGGTGCACCCCCTTTTCCCCAGTGGTCCAGGTGGACCGCTTACAGTCCGTAGAAGCGCGCGGTGGGGCCCAAAGTCGTTCCTTTCTTTTATAGTGAAGCGTCCTCTCCTCACTGTTATCAGGATCTTGGGAGAAATGAAGTCCTCTTTAACAGGGAAACCCAATGAATGCAATGTAATCCAACAGCAGATTCCACTCAGCACACTGACAGTCCTGCCGAATCCATACACTGAGCTGGGTTGTAAGCCGGGGTTTAGCAGGTGCTGTTCAGTACATCAACAGCACTGCGAGTCTCTATCTGTGGTATCCATATACACAGTCACAATGTCAGTCTCACTGATCAGCCACTGAGCACAGTTCCTTTCACGTGGACTCACTAGTCCTGTTGTCTCTTTACACTCTGTTTGTCTCTGGACCAAGATACAGCTTAGCTGTACAGAAAAATCTCCACACCAGTTCAATACAACACTTGCCAAGATGGCTGCTGCTCTCTGTCTCGTCACTTCCTGCTTCTCTGCTCACACTCTGTCTGCAGAACAGGCAAGCTGACATAAAAGGGGGGGGGTCTCACTCCAGCATCATGTCACAATTACAATGGCTGCTGTCTTAAAGGAACAGAATCACAGAAATACATTCAACATTAACAGTTTATACAGACAAATGAAGCTTAGGACAACATTGGCTGTCTCTTACACTAGAACTCTGTGTGACATTAACCTGGTCTCTAATCTGAGCTGCTGTTAACCTGCGATTTCTGAGGCTGGTGACTCGGATGAATTTATCCGCTGCAGCAGAGGTGACTCTTGGTCTTCCTTTCCTGGGGCGGTCCTCATGTGAGCCAGTTTCTTTGTAGCACTTGATGGTTTTGGCCACTGCACTTGGGGATACTTTCAAAGTTTTCCCAATTTTTCAGACTGACTGACCTTCATTTCTTAAAGTAATGATGGCCACTCGTTTTTCTTTACTTAGCTGCTTTTTTCTTGCCATAATACAAATTCTAACACTCCATTCAGTAGGACTATCATCTGTGTATCCACCTGACTTCTGAACAACACAAGTGATGGTCCCAACCCCATTTATAAGGCAAAAAATCCCACTTATTAAACCTAACAGGGCACACCTGTGAAGTGAAAACTTATTTCGGGTGACTAGCTCTTGAAGCTCATCAAGAGTATGCCAAGAGTGTGCAAAGCAGTAATCAAAGCAAAAGGTGGCTACTTTGAAGAACCTAGAATATAAGACATATTTTCAATTGTTTCACACTTTTTTGTTAAGTATATAATTCCACATGTGTTAATTCATAGTTTTGATGCCTTCAGTGTGAATCTACAATTTTTATAGTCATGAAAATACAGAAAACTCTTGGAATGAGAAGGTGTGTCCAAACTTTTGGTCTGTACTGTGTGTATATATATATATATATATATATATATATATATATATATATATATACTGTATATATAATAGCAACTAATTCTAACTACTATTAGAAAAAAAAACCTGCGCCAAAAAAAAAAGCTGAGCAGAGATACAATCGCCACTCAGTGTCACAGGTGAAAAAAAAAGGGAAAACCGCAAAAAAGGGCTTTCCCAAAAAAAAAGGCTGTTGGTAAGGGGTTAACCAGCAGCCAGAAAGATGGGGGGGAAGCTCTGCACAGATAGACAGTGGTTAGAGGGTGGCAGAGGAGGGTGGAGAGCTGGCAGAGAAGGTTGGAGGGAGGAAGGCTGGCAGAGGAGGGTGAGAGCTTGCAGAGGACGGTGGAGTGCTGGCAGAGGCTGGAGAACACTGGAGGAGACACAGATGAAGACCACAGCAAATCGCAGTGGTAATGCACCAAAACGCTCACAGGACAGCCCGGACACTGCACTGCTCGCAATTTCCAGAGGGAGTGATGCGAGCAGTAACCGTTAGTTTACACTGCCCTGCATGCCTGCAATTGGTTGGTCTGCAGAGACCTGTGAAGACCGACCAATTGCAGCATTTCGGCTGGGTTGCACCACTGCACGCCCCACAAACACTTGACAGGCATTACTGCTATGTATAGCACCAATCACTGTCACTTATCCATAAACTTACCGGCATAGATCATTGGATATGTGTCGGCAAGCTGCAATTGGCCAATCTGAATCGATCAGCCAATTGCAGGTATCCACGTGGCCTGGACCAAACGCCCAGGACGTAATAGTACGTCCAATGTCGTTAAGGGCTTAATTGTAAGCCTTCTAATGTCCAAAATAAACTGAAGGACAAGTCTAACAGTCATTTTCCAAATGTACAAGAAAATTTTCCAAGCCCATTTGTTATGGACCACTTCAGTTCTGAAGGGGATTTTTTGAAAGCAGAAGAGTAAAAAATGGGATTTTTTTGTACTCACCGTAAAATCCTTTTCTCGTTGTATTCACTGGGGGACACAGCAACATAGGTATAGACCTGGTCACTAGGAGACAAGACACTAGGGAAAAGAAAGCTGTTGGCTCCGCCTCCAGGCTATACCCTGCCACAGCCACTGTGCATGAATCAGTTTGTACCGTAGCAGTAGGAGAGAGAGACACAAAGGAACATGGAACCAACAACCACCAACAATGCCTAAACCCAAAAAGGAACCAACACAGTTCGGGCAGGAACACTGAAAAACAAGTGTGGAATCTTTGTCCCCCAGTGAATACAACGAGAAAAGGATTTTACGGTGAGTTCAAAAAAATCCAATTTTCTCACTTATTTCACTAGGGGACACAGCACCATGAGATGTACTAAAGCAGTCCCAGAGGGTGGGAATAACACGGCCATGCAAACCTGTAACTCTCAACCACTTCCAGAAACTTACAACCCAAACTGGCATCGGCAGAGGCCACAGAATGGATCTGGCAAAACTTAGAGAAAGAGGATGGAGGCCCAGTGGGATACTTACAGACCTGGGAAGCAGAACCTGATGCCGGAGGCCCAGGGAACTCCAACAGCTCTAGAGGAGAGAGCCGTCACACGGAAAGGCAGAGCCTTGCCCTTAAACCGATAGGTCTTCCTAATCTCAGACCAAAGCCACCAGAAGATGGGAGCTCTGGAAACAGGCAGGCCCTGGCAAGGGCACTCAGGGAGAACGAGCAAAGCGTCCGAACAACAGAAAGGATCCGTGAGGGACAGTATACACGCAAATCGCCCGGGCAACAACCGCAGGGAAGAGCAAGCACTACATGGATGCCTGAGGACCGAGCAGAAAGAGGGCATGACCAAGTCCTCGATGTGGAAGCAGGAAAAAAACCCTAAAAAAAAAAAAAAAAAAAAAAGGCTGTGGCAGACGGAGAAAAACCTTATCCTTGTGGAGGACCAGAAAGGGAGGCTGCCGAAAAAAAGGGGCAGCCAATCCGGGACCCCTGCAGATGGAGGTAATGGCCACCAGAAACTCATTCTACCAGGACAGAAGGCAAAAAAAGGGATATCAAAGGTTCGAAAGGGGGATCCTGAAGCACCTTAAAGACGAGGTTAAGATCCCACGGATCCAAGGGTTCCAAAGGAGCACAGAGTGGCACTCCTGTAGGAAAGTCTTTAAAAAGGAAAGAAGACTAAGACCTTCATCCAGACCAGAATGGGGAACATCCGATGAGAATCGTTACTCTTCCAACGATGGACGTAAGCCTTCCACGTTTGATGGCAGATCAAAGCTATCTGGAATTTCCGAGCCTTGAGTATGTTAGGATAACAAACTCCGAAAAAACCACAACGCCTCAGACCTCGGATTCAACAGCCACGCCATGAACGCAGCTGAGTCAAGGTGGGGTGGAACAGCAGTCCTTGAGACAGAAGGTCGACCAGCCGAGGAAGAGGCCAGGAGCATCCGCCAACAGGAACATGAGATCCATATACCAGACCCGGCAGGGCTAATTTGGTGCCACCAGGATAGCTTGAACCCCCTTGGTCTTGAGATTCTGGAGGACCCAAGGGAGAAGAGGAAGTGAAAAAACCGAACTCACAAGAGCGCCAGTGGTGATGGTTCGAGGATCCAGAGACCTGGCAATTTAGCCGAGGACCTTGTGGTTCCAGTGGAGGAAAAAAAAAAAAAAAAGGTCGTTTGTCACGCCACAGCGGGAGCACAGTGGAAGGAAGATCTGCAGATAAAGCGACCCTCGCCCAGAGCAATAAGTAGTCTGCCACCCAGTGGTCCACGCTAGAAAAAAGGTTGACCACCGAAAGAGCTGGAACGAGGGCTCCACCCAAGGAAGAAAATGTGAGGCTTCTACTAAGGTCGCACGGCTCCTGGTGCCCCGCTGAGGGTTCAAGTAGGCAACCATGGAGGAGAGGTCAGTCTGGACTGTGACAGATGTCCTTGCAGAACAGAGGTCCAAGGAGAAAGGGCAAATAAGATAGCCCTGGGTTCCAGCAGATTGAACCAGAGGGAGGAATTGGCCCTGGACCACAGGTCCTGAACAGTCAAAGCATCGAGGACCACTCCCCAGCCAGGGAGATTGGCGGCAGTGGGAATCACCTACCAACAGAGGGGAAGAAGGACTTCCTTTGAGAAATTCCTGGGGAGGAGATACACTAAAGAATCTCTCAGTGAACCAAGGTGGAAAGAGAACCAGGCAGATGAGGCTGCCCGGAGATTTGTCCAAGCAGGCCGTAATCGTCAAGTGGAGAGGACGACAGAGTAAGTGAATGAAAGGTACAGCCTAGAAGGTTGAGGCGATCGTGCACAAGACCCACATGCCGATTCAAAGAGAGCAAGGAGAGTACCTCCGAAGGTGGGACACTCAGGATCTTGGCCTCCGGAGGGAGAATCACACCCTGGAGCAAGCAGAGGATCATGTCCCGGATTCCATGTGCTTAGAGGGCACGAGACATCCACATTGATGAGCCAACAGAACCAGCGAAGAAGAACCAAGGTGAGCCACAAGCTGG
The DNA here is from genome assembly GCA_947044405.1 of Leptodactylus fallax. Lineage (NCBI taxonomy): Eukaryota > Metazoa > Chordata > Amphibia > Anura > Leptodactylidae > Leptodactylus > Leptodactylus fallax. The sequence continues at coordinate 2,490,443 of CAMRHE010000226.1, forward strand.
TCAGATTGTCTGACCTGGAAGGGCTTCACCAGGAGGTCATCCAAGTCTGGAAACACAGCAACACCTCTGATGCGGAGGATGGCCATGAGAGACGCCATCACTGAGGAAGAAAACCCCAGGTGGTAGAGGCCAGCCTGAAGGGGAGAGAGGCAACTGGAAAGGTCAAGGATCCACCGCAAAACGAAGAAACCGCTGACGGCACAGCACGATGATGTAGATGGACGAAGAATTCGCCCATCTCCAGGGATGCCACCACAGACTGCATAGACTACAACGGAGCCTGCAGACATGGAAGAACCTGTGGAGCCATTTAAGGTCCATGATGGGACGAAGGAAGCCATCCTTCTAGGCGAATGTAGAACAGGTAGGAATAGTAACCCAGGATACACTCTGAAGCGGGAACGGGGACGCTGACTCCCTGCCGCTGGAGATTGGAGACAGCCTGAATTGTCCGACGTGGGGAAGGCAAAGAGACTCCAGTGAAGGCTGGAGTAGCCGGAAGACACCACCTCTCAGGCCCCGGCCCCAGACATCCCGCCATTTCAGATGCCCAGAGATGGGAAAAAACTTCATGCCGAGGAGGCTAGGAAGAGGAAGACCTGGACGACTTGATGTAGAACCGCCAGGGAGGCCTGGACTTGAAAGAAGCTTTCTGGAACAGGAGAATGGCTGACACATAGGACGCCTCTGAGGGAGGAAGAATCTATTCCCCCGTGGCCTCAGGGATAAGCTTCTCGACACCCTTAACAAAAATTTGGCCCAGGTCGACCTGGAAAGGGAGAAGGGCTGCGTTCGCCTTCTTGGAGGCGGACTCAGTATTCCACAACGAATCCAAACGGTATGGCGGATAGTCACTGCATTGGCGGCCGCCTTGGCAGACTTGGGAGGCATCCCCAGTTATTTGGAAGCATTCAGGATCTCAGAGATGAGCGGCTGGAGGGAAACTGCATCAGGGACTGAAGCTGTTTGGCCCAGGAAAAGAAGGCCTTGATGACCCAAGAGGCAGTGAAGGAGAGCCGCAGGGAGAAACCAGCCACTACAAAGTCCACCCTGGCGAGGGAAGCCACCTTCTTGCAGTAATACAATAGCCAGCATTTAGGACAATGCAATGTATCAGTTCTGCATTGCAAACAATACAACAGAAGCGATCCGATCTCACTCCGAGGGATCACTGAGGTAGGCAAAGTCCGCTGAAAGCAGACTAGAAGCCTTGGAGAGCCTAGCTATCATGGGATCCACCGTGGGAGGCTCTTAGTGATAGGAAGGGACACATGGGGCGGCTCGCTGACAAGATGTCAAGACATGCCGGCTTACGCTCACTAGTTACTGATATATAAGTACCGTGCGCTAACCAATTGCACCACTGGAGCAACCTGCTTCCTTTACATCAGATGTTCATCATTGCCAGCCAGGGAGAGCTAGAGACATGTGTCACAGCATAGCCTGGCAGAACTGCCTGAACTCACCTTCCACTTGGAGACACACAGGTCAAGGGAAGGGATGTCCGACTTCCTAGTCGAAGACAGAGGATGGTCCAGGGAGAAGTCCTGTGCCCTCAAGATATGATCAAACACCCAGTGGCAGAAGGAGATGTCCACTTCAGAGGATGAGTCCGGGTCCTCAGAGATCTGTAGGGTCTCTATCGCATAGATGACTCCTGCGTAGCAGCAGATATAGATGAGCCTAGCTGAAGCTCCGAGTCGGAGTCAGAAGCGTCCCCAGTTAATTAGACCGAGCAGAGGGAGGGAGATATCCGCCTGTCGGATTGGAGCCATGAGCTGAATCCCTCTCTGGGGAGTACCCAGAGGAAGGGGTGACGGACAGTGAACCGTAGGAAGACTTCCTGGTCCTTTTGAGGGAGATTCCTAGAAGCAGCCGACTGAGTGGCGATCTGGGAAAGCAGCCATTCCAAGTTTCCAGCACTGACTAGTTAAGTCTGGTAAGGACACCATGGCCAAGGTTAGGAAGGCCGCCCATTCCGGGGATGGAAGAACCGGAGAGGGGCCCGGAGGTTCCTAACTGGCTGAGGCGGAAGGCAGAGAGAGCACATGGGCTCAGGCTGTCCGCATGGCAACTGTTTTTGATACAGCGGGTGCACGTATAAAAACGTGACGGAACCAGAGGGGCCGGAGGGTGAGAGACCAGCAGAGGGGGCCCATGGAAATTAGGGGTAACCCAGGGGGTTAGCCTACCAGATTACAAAAGATGGCCGCTCACAAACTTGCTGTCCCAGCAAGCCAAAAATAAATAAATAAAAGAGATTATGAGGAGAGCAAAGCTCTTCCCCTGGTAAATACAGGCTCAGTAGCTACTGGGCAGGCTGGATGGCTTGCCAGGACAGCCTCCTGGCCAATGGAAGGCCCTAGGCGAAGTGTGGATACCAGAAAAGCCCGGGAAAGCGACGGACCAGTTGTGGCCTAGTTCCCGGCCAGGCCTCGGACTCGCGTAGAACTCCGGAGGTTCCGCGGAGGCCTGGGAAAAGGTACCGGGGGGCCAGGAAAGGGGGTCCCCACACGAGGGGGAGGGAACCGGGTGCCCCCCCCCCCCCCCGACAGGGGCCCCTTGGAGTAGCGACCAGAAAGCCTAAAAACGCCCCAGAAAAAAGGGGCTTATTTACTAAAATTTAAGGCCCAGCTCTGGGGGACCCTGTGATGCCCCCCTAAACAGGACCCATGCTATTGTTGGCACTGAGGGGCTGAGTGGGGCCTGAAGGGGAGGAGGAGAGGGCCTGAAGGGGAGATGGAGAGGAGCTGAGGTAACTTTCATACTCACCTGCCTTCTATTCTTCTCATACTCACCTGTCTGGCGTCTTCAGGCGCCGTAGGGTCACCCCTTCGGTAGGACCTCGCATGTGGGAGTGGGGCCACCGGTACTCCGGCCGCCGCTGCGGCGAGTGGTGAATGGGAACTGGGTGACCGGCAAGGCTGCTCTTTTGCAGAACGCTGTGCCCGCAGGAGGGTACGACTAGTGTGGCGTACACGCTGATGACCCCCTGCACCTGAAAGAAAGGTAAAAATAAAAACGATGTAAGACAGAAGACCTTTCTGCTTTCTTTTCCCTAGTGTCTTGTCTCCTAGTGACCAGGTCTATACCCATGGTGCTGTGTCCCCCAGTGAAATAAGCGAGAAATACTCCTTTGATCATTTTTGAAAAGTATGATGTAATGGAAATAAATGCTATGTAGGCAAACGAATGCTAAGAGGTCACTATTTCAGCAGGGAAACAATTACTATAACTGTCTTCCATATATAAATAACAAATTTAGTTAGGTTTGGATGTTACAGCATTCACTGTACAGCAACAATGGCACATTCCTCATGTTCTGTGGGTCTGCATGATCACCACGATACAGTCCCTGCACCCCAAATACACGCCACCACTACCTATTGTATGCAGAATCAAGGACCAATAGGAATCATTGACATCCCACTTGATGAAGGTCTTAGAGAAATTGGTTGTCACACATCTCCGCCCTCTAGTGAGCTATGGACCCTCTCCAGTTTGCCTATCGGCCGGGCATTGGGGTGGATGATGAGATCATCCACCTTCTACACAGGGCTCTTTCTCACCTGGAGAAACCAGGGAACACGGAGAGAATAATGTTCTTTGATTTCTCCAGTGCTTTTAACATCATACAGCAGGGGCTACTGAGAGACAAGCTGGCCCTTGTTGGAGTGGAACACAGAGTTAAAATCACCCCTAAAATATGACCCCATTTTTGAAACTACACCCCTCAGAATTTCTCAAGGGGTATTATCAAGAGTGATTCCCAAAAATGAGTGTGCAAAGTGAAATTTTAAAATTTTAATGAAATATACCATTTAAGTTGGGCACACAGCAGGGCACAGAAAAGAAGGAGCACTACACTTTTTAGCTTTTGGAGTATAGATTTAAATGGACTGGTTTTTGCAGAGTCCCCAGGGTGCCAGTAATTTGGAATTCCCCAAGAAGTGACTCCATTTTGTATGGGCCACTTTAGGGTTTCTGCAAACATGATATGGTGTCCAAAAAACATACAATCTACAGTGGCTTGCAAAAGTATTCATACCCCTTGAACTTTTTCACATTTTGTCACCTTACAACCACAAACTTAAATGTATTTTATTGAGATTTTAAGTGATAGACCAACACATAGTAGCACATAATTGTGAAGTGGACTGAAAATGATACATGGTTTTCAAAATTTGAATCAAATAAAAATGTGAAAAGTATGACGTGCAAAAGTATTCAGCCCCCTTTACTCTGATACCCCTAAATGAAATTCAGTGCAATCAACTGCCTTCAGAAGTCACTTAATTAGTTAAGAGTCCAGCTGTGTGTAATTTAGTCTCAGCATAAATACACCTGTTCTGTGAAGGACTCAGCAGTTTGTTAGAGAACACTAGTGAACAAACAGCATCATGAAGACCAAGGAACTCACCAGACAGGTCATAGATAAAGTTGTGGAGAAGTTTAAAGTAGGGCTAGGTTATAAAAACATATCCCAAGCTTTGAGCATCGCAAGGAGCACTGTTCAATCCATCATCCAAAAATGGAAAAAGTATTCTACAACTGCAAACCTACCAAGACATGGCCGTCCACCTAAACTAACAGATTGAGCAAGGAGAGCACTGGTCAGAGAAGCAGTCAAGAGGCCCATGGTCACTCTGGAGGAGCTGCAGAAATCCACAGCTCAGATGGGAGAATCTGTCCACAGGACAACTATAAATCGTGCACTCCATAAATCTGGCCTTTATGGAAGAGTAGAAAGATGAAAACCATTGTTGAAAGAAAGACATAAGTGCAGTTTGACACAAGCCATATAGGGGACACAGCAAATATGTAAAAGAAGGTGCTCTGGTCAGATGAACTTTTTGGTCGAAATTTTTCCAGAGATACACCATTTCAATGCCCGATATGTTGCGCCCAGCTTGTGTCAACAGAGACACTCCAAAAACTGATAAGCAGGTTTTCCAGAGCACAATAGCCTTTGGAGTGTTCGTCTCACACAAGATGAGTACAACATACTGCGCACTGAAATTACGTATTTCTGTAAAATGTTTCACTTTTCATCATCAAATACACCTTAATTTCTGGTAAAAAAAATTAAGGAAACCTTTGGGGTTAAAAATGTTCTCTAAACCCATGTGTAAATTCCTTCAGGAGTATAGTTTCCAAATTGGTGTCATGTGACAGATACTGAGGTCGGTTTGTGAGGTAGTCTAGGATCCAGTTGGAGAGGTGGTGGTCCACTCCAACAAGGGTCAGCTTGTCTCTCAGTAGCCCCGGCTGTATGGTGTTAAAAGCACTGGAGAAATCAAAGAACGTTATTCTCTCCATGTTCCCTGGTTTCTCCAGGTGAGAAAGAGCCCTGTGTAGAAGGTGGATGATGGCATTATCCACCCCAATGCCCGGCCAATAGGCAAACTGGAGAGGGTCCATAGCCGAGCTCACTAGAGGGTGGAGATGTGTGAGAGCCAATCTCTCTAAGACCTTCATCAAGTGGGATGTGAATGCTACAGGTCTGTAGCTGTTAAGGTCCATCGGATGAGGTGTCTTTGGAACTGGTACCACGCAAGATTTCCACAGTTGGGGTACCATTCCCAACTTCAGGCTCATATTGAACATATATGTAATAATACCACACAGCTGGTCCCGCAGATCTTAATTAGCCTTGCACTGATGCCATCTGGCCCTGCAGCCTTCCCAACCTTGATCCTTTTCAGTTCCTTTCTCACCTGGGCATTGTGTGAAGATCAGACTGTAGCTAGATGACTGATTGCTAGATTTACTGATCTGGACCTGGGAACTAACAGCAGGAGGTGAGGTCAGTGTGCAAGAGAGGATTGAATGACATGCTGGGGTGGGAGGAGCTGGCGTGCGATCAAATCTATTGAAGAATAGATTTAGTTCGTTAAGCCACTTTGTATTTCCTTCTACCATGGAGACAGGCTGTCTTTGCCCAGATATTGGCTTAAAGGGATTCTATTATTGGGGAAACATGTTTTTAACTGAAGCCACGTCGCAATAGCCTTTATAAAGGATATTCAACCTATAAAGGCTATTCAACCTTTGTCGTTTCGCTGTTCGCTGCCATTTAGAAGAAATCTTGATTTTTATTTTTATGCAAATGGGTCTTCAGAATGCACAGAGGGCGTTCCCCCAGTGCTGAAACTGCACAGGGGGCATCCCCTGTGCTCTCCTCAGATGCATTTTTGATTTTACCGTGCCGCCTCTTTTCTTCTTTAGCAGACGCCTCTTCTTGACGTCATCCTTCCTCCAGGAGACATGTCCATTCGGCCATTGTCCTGTGGCCTATTACACGAGCGTACTACATACGCTGTATGTAATAGGCCACAGGAAAATGGTCAAACGAAGACTCATACAAGGATGACGTCAAGAAGAGGCGTCTGCTAAAGAAGAAGAGAGGTGGCGCAGTACCTCACTGTACAGTTGACAGCTGGTTCTCTTCGTACAATTGGCTTGTACACAGATTGAAGTTGCACCAGGTTGTGATCCGATCTTCCCAGGGGCGGTAGGGCTGGTGAGTTATATACCTCCCTCGCATTGGCAAACAACAAGTCCAATGTTTTGTCGTCTCTTGTGTGGCAGGTTATATACTGTGTGAAACATGGAGAGACATGGTTGAAATCTCCAGACACTAGAAGGAGGGCCTGGGGGTGTAGAAACTGCAACTGGCTCACCATTTCTTGTAGGACTTCACAGGCATCTTCAGCTTATGCAGAGGGGGAACATATGCAGCTATCACGATGACATGCGATAGTTCCCTCGATAAATAAAAAGGTCTCATCCGCACAGCTAATAGTTCAATGTACTTACAGCAAGTTTGCTCTTTAATCACAATGTGTCTAGAGTTACATCTATCATTCACAAATATCGCCAGCCCTCCTCCTTTTCTGTTACCGCTCTCCCTTGTCCTGTCCGCCCGAAGGAGTTTAAACTGATCCAAGGAGACATAAGTGTCCGGAGTAACTACAGTAAGTCAAGTCTCTGTAAACAGCATCATGCTGCACTCCCGAAACTCCTGATGATGCCTGGTCAGTTCGTCCATCTTATTCGCATTGCCCATAATGATGGAGGGGAGAACAGTTCTATAGCATCTCCTCCTAGCTCTCCTAAGGGCTCCAGCTCTGCAACCTCTTCTCTTTTTCTTCCTTGTCTCCTGAGGGATGTCTGGTCTAGTAGCATGCAGCCCTGTTGTGTCCCTAAGCTGCAGCATTTCCTCCCTGGAGTAGGCAATAGAATCCTGCTTAAATACAAGATCTCCAGACACAATAGTTCCCAGCGAAAACACAATAAAAAGTACTGCAAAGGTCCAAATCCAAGTCCTAATATGGTTATTCATAGTGCAATGCTCCTTAAGTAGAGTAATAAGATAAAACGAAGAAAGAAAAAGAAGAGAAAGCTCAAGGTGAGCAGGAGCTGCTGTAACAGGTTGCCACTCCAGCGGCGCCATACCAGTAGAGGGTAATGCGTTTCAGGGTTTTAAAACATCTATCAAATACGGGAATCTGACGGTACCATGCTCAATTTCACCTTTTCTACCAGAATTTGTATTCTGCCCCTTACACGGCCCGCCCTACGGAGATTGCCTGTTTTCTCTGCTCCCTCCACCTCCCTACTGTTTCCCCCTCCCAAGCAACTGCCCTAAATGGGCAAATAACTAGGGAGTAACTGGACTCCACTATTGATGCTCTTAAGTGTGGGAAAGCTCCGAGCTTGGATGACTTTTCCTCTCTATACTATAAATAAAATTCTGAAGTATTTTTTCACCTCACCTTCTTCAGTGGTTCAATCACATTCTACAAGGTTACGCCTAGGACATGCTTAGCGCGTCCATAATGGTCATTCCCAAGCCTGGTAAAGCTGCTACTACCCCTGCCATTTATAGATCCATTTCACTTTTAAACTTATATATCAAACTATTTTCCTCTATCCTCGCCACCCTTTTGAACGGCCTCCTACCATCCTTTATACACTCCGACCGGGTAGGGTATTTTCCAGGTAGACAGGCCTCTGATAGTGTAAGAAAACTCTGTAATATTGTTCATTGGGCCAACTCCCACCATAAACCCATCTCATTACTAGCTTTGGACATTGAAAAGGCCTTTCATGGTCTGTCCTGGACCTACCTTGCTTATGTCCTGAGGTTTATGGGCATAAGTGGTCACTTCCAGAGAGCCCCCAGCGAGCTCTTTCCTGCGACTCCATCTCATACTTGAAACTCCCCACGGATTCTCCGATAACATCAACATTTGTAGTGGTTCCCGACAAGGCTGCCCCTTGTCTCCCACATTGTTTGCTCTTGCTATAGAGCCACTAGCCATTGCCTCTGGCCGTGTTTGATCGGCACTGGCGGCACACAGATGTCATCCGTGTACCGGCCTTGCGTCCGCGTCCCCATTCAGTCAATGAATAGGAGCCAAAGAAGCACAGCCGCAAAATCGGAAAGGAATAGGACCTGTCCTGAGTTTTACTGTCCAGACTGTCGGCATGTGCACGTAACCATGTAATACACGGTCATTTGTGTTGGCTGATAGAAATGAATGAATCGGGCTTTAAACTCAACACTTCCAAATCTGAAATTATTATTATATATAAGGGGAATAGGGGAAATTATTATAATAATAATTATGATTATTATTCCCTCATGTAAACCCTGCCTAAGTCAGGGTTTTTGGCCATTCTATATTTGAATAAACTGTATTAATTTTGAATAAAAGGCAGCTTTAGGCTGAGACCCCAAGTTGCAGAAACACAGCTTTTTTTTGTTGCAGATTTTGCTGCAGTTTTTTGAGCCAAAGCCAAGAATGGCTACAAAAGAATGGGAAATATATAGGGAGTTCTTATTCTTATCCCTTCTGCTCAATCCACTCCTGGCTTTGTCTTAAAAAACTGCAATAAAATCTGCAGCAAGAGAAGCTGCGTTTCCACAATGTAGGGCCTCATCCTTAAGCCATTTTCCTTGTAAACCACTGAGTAGTAAATTCATTTTTTTCCTGTTGATTATAGGTATTTAGCAGGTAACTGTCACCTGCTAAATACTTGAAATGGAGTTTTATCAGGTGCAAAATACTTCCAGAATCAATAATAGTTCAGTATAGTGTCTTATCTTCATATCATATAATGATCATCTCAGCATTGTTTCATCAGTTTGTCGCCACAAAAGTAGCTTCTGCTCCTATTGTTTATTTAGTTAGTTTATGCTCCTATTAAAGGCTCGTATACTACACTATTATTGGTTTGGGAGTGATTTTGGACCTGAAAGACTCCCTTCAAATTTATTACATAGTATAGTAATTACAAGTACAATAATGTAGTATTTTATACCTTAATTAGATTAATTTGTTTCCCTGCAGATAATATGGACTCCACATTCATCCCTCTTCTAAATTTTTCATGTGGGATTATAGCTGGTCTTCTGGCATCTGTAACTACTCAGCCTGCTGATGTCATCAAAACTCATATGCAACTTTCTCCTGAAAAGTACAGATGGACTGGTCAGACCGCCCACTATATTTATCAGGTATTAAATTTTTACTACAAATGATAGTAAAGCTGAGGCCTCACATTGCGGAAACGCAGCTTTTTTTTTGTTGCAGATTTTGCTGTGGTTTTTTGAGCCAAAATCCAATGCATAGAAAACACTTATACTTCTACCTTCTGTTGACTGTGGATGAAAAAGCGCAGCAAAATCTGCAACAAAAGAAGCTGTGTTTTCGCAATGTGGGGCCTCGACCTAAGAGCCTTTTTGCAAGGGTCACGGATTAGCTGACCACTTATTTCCTAATGTTGCCCTGTTGTGCCCAGTGGTCATCCTTCAAAAAACAAAATACCAATGATCACATCTTTTTTTTTTTTTTTTTTTTTTTATGCAGGTATAAAAATGATAGCTTGTCTGCAGCACATTCCCTGTTATCATGGAATGTGTACAAACAATGTAAGGGCCGGTTCACATCTGCGTTTGGGATTCCGTTCAGGGAGTCCGCTTGGGGACCCCCCACATGGAAACCTATACACATAGAAAAGCGGTTTACCTAAGGAAACCTGCGGACCCCATAGACTATAATGGGGTCCATGTGGTTGCCACTCGGTTTCCGCATGAAACATGCGGAGAGAAAAGTGCTGCAAGTGGGAGGAGACCACATTGTAACTACACTCCAGATGGGTATGTGTTCCATTACCTAAACATTATTATGTGACTATTTTCTTGCACTATGCTTTTATATATACCAGTGTGTTAACATATATGGTTATTGCAGGGAGCATTGTTATCTGTGGACATATAAGAATATATACTATATAAGAGCTTTGTGTTCTTTTTTCCCTATTGTGGACACATAAAAGTATATGTTTGCCCTGATTACTGGCACTACCTATATCTGATTTGGTGCATTTAATCTTGCATCATACTTACCTCATTTTCTACATGTTGGTCTCCATGATATCCCCCTGACACCTTTTTGGTTATTATGTAACCAAATTATATATTGGTTATTAGTTTTCATCAATGTATTTCTATATATGTTTTTTATATGTTTTCTAATAAATATGTAATTTTTAAAGACCTTTTGGGTATTCATTGATGTTGAATGTCTCATCTCCTTCTATATAAATTTTTTAAGGACTTTCTATAGTAGAGTAAACTGGTAAACTCACTCCACCCATATGTCTTAGTCCTGGAGAGAATAGAGTGTCGAAGTCTAGGACTGGTCCCTTTCAAGACAAAACGTGTGGCCGTTTTGTATAAACACGCAAAGTAGGAGCGGGGTAGGGAATCCATTTTTAGGACATGAATCATGCCAAACCAGGACAGCGTCAGAGGGGCCCACCTCTGGAAATCTGATTTCAGATTGACACTTTTCAATTTTCTATACCTAAATTTGGGGTATATATACACTGTGTGTGTGTGTATGTATAATATACAGTACAGACCAAAAGTTTGGACACACCTTCTCATTCCAAGAGTTTTCTGTATTTTCATGACTATAAAAATTGTAGATTCACACTGAAGGCATCAAAGCTATGAATTAACACATGTGGAATTATATACTTAAAAAAGTGTGAAACAACTGAAAATATGTCTTATATTCTAGGTTCTTCAAAGTAGCCACCTTTTGCTTTGATTACTGCTTTGCACACTCTTGGCATTCTCTTGATGAGCTTCAAGAGGTAGTCACCTGAAATGGTTTTCACTTCACAGGTGTGCCCTGTCAGGTTTAATAAGTGGGATTTCTTGCCTTGGGTTCTTGCCTTGGGTTGGGGCCATCGGTTGTATTGTTCAGAAGTCAGGTGGAGTGTTAGAATTTGTATTATGGCAAGAAAAAAGCAGATAAGTAAAGAAAAACGACTGGCCATCATTACTTTAAGAAATGAAGGTCAGTCAGTCCGAAAAATTGGGAAAACTTTGAAAGAGTCCCCAAGTGCAGTGGCCAAAACCATCAAGCGCTACAAAGAAACTGGCTCACATGAGGACCGCCCCAGGAAAGGAAGACCAAGAGTCACCTCTGCTGCGGAGGATAAGTTCATCCGAGTCACCAGCCTCAGAAATCGCAGGTTAACAGCAGCTCAGATTAGAGACCAGGTCAATGCCACACAGAGTTCTAGCAGCAGACACATCTCTACAACAGCTGTTAAGAGGAGACTGTGTGCAGCAGGCCTTCATGGTAAAATAGCTGCTAGGAAACCACTGCTAAGGACAGGCAACAAGCAAAAGAGACTTGTTTGGGCTAAAGAACACAAGGAATGGACATTAGACCTGTGGAAATCTGTGCTTTGGTCTGATGAGTCCAAATTTGAGATCTTTGGTTCCAACCACCGTGTCTTTGTGAACGAATGGACTCTACATGCCTGGTTCCCACCGTGAAGCATGGAAGAGGAGGTGTGATGGTGTTGGGGTGCTTTGCTGGTGACACTGTTGGGGATTTATTCAAAATTGAAGGAATACTGAACCAGCATGGTTACCACAGCATCTTGCAGCGGCATGCTATTCCATCCGGTTTGCGTTTAGTTGGACCATCATTTAATTTTCAACAGGACAATGACCCCAAACACACCTCCAGACTGTGTAAGGGCTATTTGACCAAGAAGGAGAGTGATGGGGTGCTACGCCAGATGACCTGGCCTCCACAGTCACCAGACCTGAACCCAATCGAGATGGTTTGGGGTGAACTGGACCGCAGAGTGAAGGCAAAAGGGCCAACAAGTGCTAAGCATCTCTGGGAACTCCTTCAAGACTGTTAGAAGACCATTTCAGGTGACTACCTCTTGAAGCTCAGCAAGAGAATGCCAAGAGTGTGCAAAGCAGTAATCAAAGCAAAAGGTGGCTACTTTGAAGAACCTAGAATATAAGACATATTTTCAGTTGTTTCACACTTTTTTGTTAAGTATATAATTCCACATGTGTTAATTCATAGTTTTGATGCCTTCAGTGTGAATCTACAATTTTTATAGTCATGAAAATACAGAAAACTCTTGAAATGAGAAGGTGTGTCCAAACTTTTGGTCTGTACTGTATATATTTACATGTGTATATATTTTTCCAAAGAAAATGGCAGCACTACACAAGTTGAAAAAAGGAAGGAACTAAGTTTATTCACCCATCAATGTTTCACCTCCTCCATAGAGCTGTTTTCAAGCAAAGACCATAGTGCTTATGCCGAATATTTATACTGAAATAGTTAATTCATTACGGCAGTTTTAATTAAATGTAATAGTAAATAAAATATAATTCATCATACAAAGTACATTCACAGTGATAGTTCATATTCAAAGTGACAAATCTCTATACATACTGAACCTATGATCTTTAATTCTGGTGCAACTGGACGTAATTTGACAGATGTAGTACTGGTGTAATGTTTCCTATAAGTAATTTGCTGTACAATATCTTGGCACCTTATTTTGTTTTAAGTGACTTCTTTATGGGTGGTAGTCACGTATGACATTTTTGCGACTGGATATCTCATTACAAATGTTAGTGGTTTGCGGAGGAGGCACATGCTCACCCTAGTGGTGGTCAGGGTGCGTTTTCCCGGATTCCCTGAGTTATACACAGCTACGCTAAGATGGTGGGACTGCATGTTCCTCAGACACCCGTGGGGTGCTGCAGTATTAGTAAGTCTCCAGTGTACTATATGGCTGCCCATTAATAGTAATATTTTTTAAGTTGGTTGGTCACTTTCAAGACTTCTTATTAAGATGACCGCTGTTGTAATGGCAGTTTTTTATTTAGTTATTTAAGATGCTCCTGAGGTTTGGGAATTGTGTGCCTTTTACGAAAATGGTCACAGCCATAGCTATTGCACATGTTCATTAAGACTGAGGCTCTGGTGAGTGTTTTAACTTTCCAATGTGCAGTATTAGGACACTGAAAATAGCATGCAATTGTGTATCAGTCAACCACTCTCCATTTTGGGTGAGTTATTGGATTATAATTAATATACTGTTTACACTTGTTTCTATATTTCACATACTGCTTACACTTGGCTTTGTATTGTGGACACATGGGGGAGATATTATCACCTTACATATATTCTGAGGTTATAATTACATGTATTGTTTAAACTATATGATAGTATGTATAGAGATTTGTAATTTTGGATATGCACTTCTCACTTTATCATTGTGAATGTACTTTGTATGATGCTTTATATTTTAATTACTGTTACATCTCATTATAACTGTTCTAATGATTTGATTGTATTCACAGTAAATGTTTGGTATACGCACTATGGTCTCTACTTTAAAAAGTCTGTATGGGGGGGCGTGGTCTGGTTGCTGAGCTGTATGGCCGCAGACTAATCTAGCTCTCTGTCACCCCAGCAACTTTACCATGACTGCACTTCGCTGTTAGCTGCTTGAATTGTACACCCTACCTTTCCCACGATGGTTCGGAAACTAAAGACCACCACCAGTCCGTCCAAACTCCTGGATTTTTTTCTTTCAACCACCCTCAGAGTACAGCCCAGATGGCGCCGGCTCTCAACACTCGGATCCGGGCTCCTCAGACCTGCTGGATGTACCTGCAGGAAGGCGCTCTAGCTCCTTCTAGCGCCTCTCCGATAGACTGGTTCTCTTGCTCATAGAGCATCCCCTACTCACCATTTGTCTGACGGCGAAGTGTCTGTGGACCCACTGCCGCTTGGCTCCGGAGGGCCTTCAGTGGAATATCGATCCTCGCCATCTCCTGACTTCAGATCTTATTGCAAAGATCCACTTTTTCCATGTAAAGGATTTACTTATGCAAGCTACTAGGAAGAAAGATTCCCTCCCGGATAAATATAAGGACATTTCGGTCTATTCTGACTTGTTGGCTGCCACATTACAACAGCGCCGAGTTCTGGCCCCAATCACTGCCATTTTACGGGATAACCAGATTAAATACCGATGGGGCTTCCCGATTCGCCTCCTGGTTACCAAAGGTGGCAACCACCATGTGATAAAATCACTAGAAGATGGCTGCAACATCCTTAAGAGCTGGAATTTGCGAACCCCGGATTTGGAGAACATCCCGTCATCTGTTCCCCTTCTTGTCAAGGACCTGTGGCACACTGTTACTTCCAATGGGAAGGTTGCCCGCTGAGGTGCCTTTTCTATTCCTACCATTAGGGTGACGTTCCTGGTTATTGATACCTACCGCTGTTCAGTTCCAAGACTGACTGACTGTTTTTTCCCCCGTTCTCCATTTAGGCACGATAATTTTGCCTTAATTTAGCTATTGCTATTCCTTCTTTACCTCTGGCTCTCAGCATTTTTTTGGTCCCCTCATTTCCCTCTATGTTTTAATCCCTGAGTTCCTTTGCAGGTTCTGTGTACATCATTTCTGTTATGGTTGCTGGGCAGTGATCATCTTTGTATACGAGAGCAGTGTGGGCTCGACCTTTTCCTTTGGCGGGGTAAATTTTTCCTAAGCTTGCTTATTCTTGTGCGTCATGTCCATTCATTTTGCTTCTATCAATGTCAGAGGCCTAAACTGCCCTAGCAAGAGGTCTTTTCTTTGGTCTAAAGCTAGGTCCCTCTCCTTTGATGTGCTTTGTGTCCAGGAGACGCACCTCCTCCATAAAGACACCCCCATAGGATCAGCAACCCTAACTTTCCGGTCCCGTAAAAGTGCCACTACTCCTCTAAGTCCAAGGGTGTTTCAATTGCTTTCGGACATACTGTCTGCTTCCAACCCCTTGTGGAAAAAAGGTCGATACATAATGTTGGTTGGTTATCTTAATACTGTACTATGTACTTTGGTTACTGTCTATGCCCCTAATAGCCATCAAATTCATTTTCTTAAAAGAGTTATGCGCTTAGTATCCCGGGTTCGGCAGGGATGACTCCTCCTCTGTGGAGACTTCAATTTGACGGTGGACCATTCTATGGATTCGTCTTCCTCGTCCCGCAGGGGAGGACCTTCGCTGCAGGATTTTCTGGACCAGCATGATCTCTACAATGTATAGCCACTCTAGAATTTATCTGTTTCTTGTTGATAGGTTGTGTTTAGCTGCAGCTACTCAGTCTGTGATAGGAGTAATTAAGTGGTCTGACCACACTTTCTGTGGCGGAAGGTGGCCAATTCCCTCCTACCTATTTATGGAGATCTAACTCTTTCCTTCTCTCACACACTGCTCATAAAGCTTCGATAGTGAATGATCTCAAAAACTATTTTGCTTCCAATGACACCCCTGATATACATGTTAACTCCCTTTGGAATGCCCATAAAGCCTGCATAAGAGGGTCATTTATTAGGCTAGGTCATGTGGTTAAGAAACAACGCCAAACCCAGCTATCCAGACTTCTTGAGAAAGGAGCAACTGAAAAAGTCTACACCATCTCCATTTAATGCTGAGCAGCTCTTCCTCTCCCAACAACAATTAGGAGACTTACTGTTTTTTTGACTACGAAAAATCTTTGAAAAAACTTAAAACTAGATATTATTCCCAAGGAAATCATGCGGGTAGACTACTTGCAGTCTAGATTAAAGAAAAAACACCTTAAATCCCGTATTCCTTTTCTTCTGTCTCTAATGGGAAATTGGTTAACCCTACGGACATTGCAGAACAATTTAGCCGATATTATGCTAAACTCTATAACCTCCGTGATGACCCCTCCTCTCCTTGCCCCACTGAGGCAGATATCTCCTCCTTTTTACAGTCCCTCAACCTACCCTCCCTTTCACCTTCACAGTCACAACACCTTAATAGATTCACCTCCACTAAAGAGATTACTGAAATACTTGCCTCCCTGCCTGTTATGAAATCCCTAGGACCCGATGTGTTGACTAACGAATATTATAAGTCCTTCGACCCTATCCTACTCCCTCATTTAGCAAAATTTTTCAACTCTGCCATGCTTTTGGGCTCCCTTCCTAAAGAAATTCAGGAACCTCTTATTGTCACGATTCCCAAGCCAGGGAAGCCTACTGTTTCCCCCAAAATTTCCGCCCCATCTCTTTCCTAAACACTGATGTAAAGATTTATGAAAAACTTTTGGCCCGTAGACTGGCCCGTTGATACCTCTCTTGATTTCCTCTGGTCAGGTGGGCTTTGTCGCTGGTTGACAGGCCCTTGATAATACCAGGAGAGTGTTGAACCTTTTACATCATATTGAACAAGGAAAGACCCCTTCTGTGATGTTAGCACTCGATGCCAAGAAGGCATTCCACCGTATCCATTGGTTGTTCACCTTCTCGGCACTACGAGCTGTGAGCTTGGGCGGAGCGTTCCTATCGGCTACGTCTGCTCTCTACTCTGCGCCCTCCACGAGGGTGTTTGTCAACAGGGCCTTGTCTACTCACTTTAAAATTACTAATGGTACCCGACAGGGATGCCCGTTATCCCCCCTCATATTTATACTCTCTATTTTACCCCTGGCCTGCGCTCTTAGACGCCACCCTAATATACGGGTGGTTACTGTCGCTGGTCGCACCCGTGCTATCTCATTATATGCTGATGACATTATCCTGTCCGTAACGGACCCCCTCCTATCCCTTAGGGCCACCCTTGATTTGATTGACCTATTTAGCTCTTTATCTTACTATAAATTAAACCTAGCCAAAACCCAGATCCTTCCGTTACACCTCACCCCCATTCAGTACTCTTTGTATCTCACAAACTATCCCCCCTCCTTTGGTACTTACAGATTGAAGCGGATAGAATGGGTTTGACTGAGATATCCTGGATTGGTAGAATTGCGGCTTTTAAAATGCTTCTCCTCCCTCATCACTTGTATTTATTCCGCACACTGCCTATTGCTCTCCCTCCTTCTTTCTTTAAAACTGTGAATGGCCTACTCTAAAGGTTTATCTGGGCCGGTAAGAAACCTTGTATCTCCCGCACGATTCTTACTAGATCTAGTGGCTTGGGTGGTTTGGGAGAACCAGACATCCATGGCTATCATGTTGCCACCTTGGTATCCTTGTCAGTGCAAATGATGTCTTGAGGGGAAGAGCTGCACTGGACTCATATTGAAAAATCTTACTTCACTGCTAAAAGTTTTCGAGACATTCTCTTTGCCTCATTATGGTTCAATTTCAATGATTATCCCTGCTCCCCTTTTACTAAGTACTCTATAGCGGCTTGGAGACATACCCATTCTCATGCTTCTCGTCCGGCTGTATTGGATAGGTCTGTGGTTCCACTTCGTGTATTTTCTTAGTTGGTTCCTTCCTTGTGTCTGGATGGCTGGGTTGCCCACGACTTACGCTTTGTCTTGCAACTTTTTCATGATGGTAAACTTAAAGATGGTCTATTTCTTTCTAGGGAATTTGATTTGCTTAAACATGACTTGTATAAGTTTCTTCAATTGAGACACTGTCTACAGTCGCACGACTCTTTCACTTTGAAATGCAACCCTGATGTTTTGCTTTTGCTTAAAATGGTAAGGAAGGGTCTCAGACTGATCTATTGCTCCATTGATCCTCGATCCTCCTTCCAGAAAACATACCCTTTGTGTCTCTGAGAGAGGGATCTTGATAGATCTTGGACCGCTAGTGAGTGGCAAAAGTCCTTTATTTTACTTCATACTTCCCTCGCATGTAACTCTCATATAGAGACTGCTTACAAGGTTATTCTTCGATGGTATTTTTCCCCGGCACGTTTACACCAGATGTTTTCGCAGTCGTCCTCCTCTTGCTGGAGACTATGTGGTGAAGTGGGTTTGCTCCTCCACACCTTTTGGGCTTGCCCTCGACTCTCCCATTATTGGCGAGATGTCTTTGATCTCTTTGATGGCCTCCTGGATAGCTCTATTTTACGCGCACCCCAGCTAGCCCTACTAAACCTACAGATGGACTCGATCCCTCTACCACATCGTAAATTGGTTTGTAAAATTTTACTGATGGCCAAGGTTAATATTGCTAGGAAATGAAAGCAGCCTCTTCCTCCTTCTTTACAAGATCTTCTGTCCCTAATTGACACTACTCATTCGTATGAAAGGACCATTGCCCTTGGTAACCTTTCATTTTATAAATATCTGCTTATCTGGGGCTGTTGGTTAGCGAGCCTGCACTGCTCTATGCACTGATTACTGCCTTCCTGCTGCCTTTTCTGTACCTATTGTTATTGGATTATTTGCCTCTACTTCTTTATATAGGTGGTCCCACTGGAGTTCTATTTTACAGTTTTGCTTCACCCTGCCTTCAAGGCTACACCTGGACTGACTTGTGTTCCTTTTATGCCTGCTCCCCGTACCCCCTTCCCTTTGCATGTATGTATTCTGCATGTTTATACCCCTTGTTGTTATTGCCCCATGCAATTACTTTATTTGTCTTCCCTGTTTGAAAATTCAATAAAAATCATTGAAACAAAAAAAAAGTCTGTATGGAAGTGATGAAACTTTGCACAGATTGATAAATAAAGTTTATTTCCTTTTTTTCAACCTGTAGAGTACTGGCATTTTTTTTTTTTGCTTTACTGTCATTAGCTTGGACTTTTGAACACGCACCCTTTTCTATATGACAGTGCTAGATATATACCAGTGTTTCTCTGAAATAAGACAGGGTCTTATATTATTTTTTGCTCTGAAAGATGGGTTAGGGCTTATTTCAGGGGATGTCTTTTTTTTTTTTTTTTTTTTTTTTGCTTGAAAAACAATCCACCCAAAACAATTAAAGTTGGTTCTCACACACAGATCTGCGTCACTCCTGTCAAAGGCATGTCACTGTCAGGTCCCTTGCCACTGCAGCAGTGTTCTACTGCAGCCAAATGTAGCGGTTGGCTCCCGTGGTGACCAGAAGCAGCCACAATCCTCTGGCTGGCTCAGGAGGGGAGTGATGCCAGCGGGAGTATGCGATCTGTGTGTGAGAGCCTGGCACTACCGGTAGTCAACACTTTGTTGTGGAGAACTATCTCACTAGTGCCATCTTGTACAGATAGCTCCCTTAACCCCTTAAGGACACAGCCCAAAAGTGCGTTAAGGACCAGGCCTTGTATTTCAAAACTGACATATGTCACTTTATATGGCAAGAACTTTGAGCCGCTTTAACTTACACAAGTTATTTTGAGTTTGTTTTCTCGTGACACATTGTATTTCATGTTAGTGGTAAACACTAATCAATATTTTTGTATCTATTTATAAAAAAAATAGGATATTTGATGGAAATTTGGAAAAAAATCGCAATTTTCAAAATGTGAAATTCTCTGCTTCTCAGACAGTCATACCACCCAAATACATTAATAAATATTATCTACCATATATCTGCTTTATATTGGCATAATCTTTTAATCGTCCTTTAACTTATTTTGGATGTTAGAAGGCTTACAAGTGTAACAGTGATTTTCCAGATTTACAAGAAAATTTCCCAAACAAATTTTTTAGGGACCACTTCAGTTCTGAAGGGGATTATAAAGGCCTTTATATTAGAAACCCCCCATAAATCAGCCCATTTTCAAAACTGCACCCCTGAAATAATTCAAAACAGTATCCGGGAAGTTTGTTAACCCTTTAAGCATTTCACCAGAATTAAAATGATATTGAGGTGAAATTTAGACATTTCATTTTTTTCCACTAATCCCTTCATTTAGCCCTAAAATTAACACATTCACAAAGGGTCAAAGGAGAAAATGCATCTCACAGTTTATTATACAATTTCTCCAGAGCACAGAAATACCCCACATGTGGGTGTAAACTGATGTTTGGGCATTTGGCAGTGCACAGAAGGGAAGGAGCGAAACTGGACGTTTGAAAAGCAGATTTTGCTGGAATCGTTTTCAGGTGCCATGTCTCATTTGCAAAGCCCCTAGAGGACCAGAACAATGGAAACCCACTAAAAGTGATCCCATTTTGGAAACTACATCCCTCACAGAATTCTTCAAGGGGTATAATGAGCATTTTGACCCCTCAGCTATTTCACAGGTTTTACTAACATTGGGATGTATAAATGAAAAATTACTAAAACGTCAATTTATCCCCAAAGTTTTCATTTTCACAAGGGGTTAAAGGAGAAAAAAAGACCCCATAGTTTGTTAAACAATTTCTCCTGAACACAGCAATATCCCATATGTGGTCGTAATCTGCTGAATGGGTACGTGGTGGGGCTCGGAATGGAAAGAGCGCTATTTTGCTTTTGTAGGGCAGATTTTGCCGGAATAGTTTTCCGGTGCCATGTTTCATTTGCAGAGCCCCCAAAGTACCAAAACAGTGGAAACCTCCTAAAAGTGACCCCATTTTGGAAACCACACCCCTCACAGAACATGTCAAGGGGTTTAGTGAGCATTTTGACCCTACTGCTGTTTCACAGATTTTATTAACATTGGGACATGAAAAAGAAAAATTACTTTTTTTTCCAATAAAACATCAATTTAGCCCCACATTTTTCATTTTCACAAGAGGACAAAGGAGAAAAAGCTCCCCACAGTTTGTTACACAATTTCTTCTGAACACAGAAATGCCCCATATGTGGTTGTAATCTGCTGTTTGGGTACATGGCAGGGCTCAGAATGGAAAGAGCGCTATTTGGCTTTAGGAGGGCAGATGTGGCTGGAATAGTTTTCAGGTGCCATGTCACATTTGCAGAGCCCCTAAAGTACCAATACAATGAAAACCCCTCAAAAGTGAACCCATTTTAGAAAGTACACCCCTCAAAGAATGTATCAAGGGGTATTATCATTTTGAGCCTAAAAATGCTTCCCAAAAATTAATGTACAAAGTGAAAATTGAAGTTTTTGAAGAAATATCCAATTTCAGTGCCTAATACGTTGCGGCCACTTTGTGGCATCAGAGACATGCACTCCTAAAACTATTAAGTGGGCTATCCCGGGGGGAAAAAATTATATATGTGGGTGTAAACTGCTGCTTGGGCACACAGCTGGGCTCAGAAGGGAAGGAGCACTGTTTTTTTAGCTTTTGGAGTATAGATTTAGAGGGACTTTTTGGACGCTATGTTGTTTTTGCAGAGCCCTGGAGGTGCCAGTAAATTGGAATTCCCCAAGAAGTGACCCCATTTTGTAGGGGCAATTTTAGGGTCTCTGCAAATGTGACATGGCGTCCAAAAACCAACAATCTAAATCTGCGCTCCAAAAGTACATAACACTCCTTCACATCTGCACCCTGCTGTGTGCCCAAATGGCAGTTTATGCCCACATGTATGACACTGGTATACCCATATGTGGGTATAAACTACTGTTTGGGCACAGCCGGGCACAGAAGGGAAGAAGCGCTATTTTGATTTTTAGAGCACAGTTTGGTTTTTGGCACCATGTCACTTTTGCAGAGCCCAAGAATTGCCAGTAAAGTGGAATCCGCAGACATGTCACCCCATTTTGGAAACTATACCCTTCAAGGGATTTATCAAGTGGGGTAGCGAGCATTATTAACCCTTAAGTGTTGCATTCTTTTAATTTCCAGAAATGAATGCGCAGCTGATAATGAAAAGTTAAAAATTAACATTTTTCCAGAGATTCGCCATTTCAGTCCCTGATATGTTGTACCCAGCTTATGTCTGCACAAACACACACTCCAAAAACTGTTAAGCGGGTATCCCGGGTACAACAGCTTTTGGGGCGTTCATCTCTGATACAAGCCAGGCACAACATATTACGTACTGAAATGACGTATTCCTGGGAAAATTGTTGTTTTCACCTTTCACCATCCGTTGCATATTCATTTATGGATAATAAATTATAGCAACACTTGGGGGTTAAAAATGCTCACTGTACCCCTGGATAAATTCCTTCAGGAGTGTAGTTTCCAAAATGGGGCCACATGTCAGAGGATTCCACTTTACTGGCATTTTCAGCTCTGCAAAGGTGCAATGGTGTCCAAAAACCAAACCGTCCAAGCCTGTGCTCCAAAAACCAAATATCGCTCATTCCATTCTGTGCCCGGCTGTGCCCAAACAGCAGTTTATACCCTCATATGACATTAAGTACGTTACCCTGGGTACACCAGTGTCATACATGTGGGCATAAACTGCAGTTTGGGCACACAGCAGGGCGCAGAAGGGAAGGAGCGCTATGTGGCTTTTGGAGTGCAGATTCAGATGTTTGGGATCTGGATGCCATGTCATGTTTGCAGAGCCTGTAAGGTACCATAACAGTGGATTCCCCAAAAGAGTGACACCATTTTGAAAAGTGCACCCCTAAAACAATTTATCAAGGGGTGTAGTGAGCATTAGTATCCCAGGCGTGAATACACAGCGGATAGGGAAAAGTGAATAGGTAAGCTGTGCGGAGTGCATTGGGAACACCAAATTCCCTACTATTTCCCCAGTAGTTCCTATTATTGGGGGGTCACTTTTGGGGGTCACTTCTGGTTTATTATCCCTCGTAAGGTCTAAATCTGGTTTGTCCCCTGATATACGCTCGCACAGCTTATACATTCCCTTCCTGACGCAGCCAGTTTTGTTCTAATGATTTGGCAATTTTTGTCTTTACATTGTACAAGCTATATCTTTTTTATTTCTCTGGTGACGTAGCTATATGAGGGCTTGTTGTTTGCGGGGTGAGATGTATTTTGTAATGACATCATCTTTGGGTGCCCATAACTTAATGAATAAATTTTATTAACTCTTTCTTGGTGGATTAAAAAAACCCCATCAATTGTGGCACTGCGTTTTACCTTTTAAATTTTTCACCATGCAGCTTAAAGCATAAGTAACATGTTACCTTTATTCTACGGGTCGGTACGATTACGGAGATACCTCATTTATATTGTATTTTTTATGTGATACTAATTTTGCAGAACAAAAACCCATTTGGGGACATAAATTAATTGTTTTTGCATCGCCATCTTCTGAGATGCATAACATTTTTATTTTGTGGTTTACAGAGTTGGTTGAGGGTTTATTTTTTTGCGGGACAACCTGTGCTTTTTGTTGGTACTGTTTTGGGATACATATGACTTTTTGATCACTTTTATGGCATATTTTGTAAGCTGAGATGGAGAAAAATCATTACTTCCGGCGGGTTTTTTCCTTTTTTTTTTTCCCCGACGTTCACTGTGTACATTAAATATTAAAAAAAAAAAAAAAAATCACAGAGGGTTTATATCCATTCCCCTACAGGCATAGTATCTTTTGGTGGTTACCTAGTTTCTATAACATATATGTTTCTGCATAGTTGATAGTGTAGACCTGGATGTAATAATACATTCATTCTTTAATACATGTCTGTGACATCTGAGATTGTTGGTGGTGACGTGTGTTGTTCGATACACTGCTATCCTCCCCCTTGCTTCTAGAAGCAATCGCTCTTTGATATACATTACAATAAGATCAGTTGTTCCTTTTATCTATGTGATAGTTTATCTAGGATAACTCTGTTTTGGTCTCCACATGACCATTGTTTATTACGGCAACAGGCCACGCCCCCTAGTGACGAGACGGAGGCTGGGTGAGCATTATCATTTTATTGGCTCGTTTTCAGTGTACGCCCCTCAGGTGGGCGGAGCCTGTACCAGGCGCTTTGGCTTAAAATTACAGCCGAGTGCAGTGTGAGCGTCGGATATCCTAAGTACCGGGGCTCACCATTAGAGCCCCGGGAACTGCAGTTTTTACTGCTTTCTGAATGCTGTGATTGTACCTAATTGCCTGAGAATCAGAGGGGAGTTAGGAATAGGGGGATGGACTCTAACGCTAGGATCTAGCTTTATCACTGCCAGGTTTTAGAGGCAGGGGTATCTTTTGGAGATATTATAGGTCCTGCTATGTGTTATATATAATCACTTCTATTTGCTCTTGATGAACTCATTTCAATATTCTAATGAGGGAAACGCATTGAGCTTCTAAATCAGCACTGGGATCTATTGTTCTCAGAGCTGTTTGTTTGCTTAGCTGTTTAGAGCTTGCAAATTGGTGCTGTGATTAATTACTCTTAACGCTTTGTTTGTATTGCAGCTTAGGTGATTTTGGAGCTGCACTACTGCTCTTACACCAGGCATTAGCTTATTAAGTGGTGCTGGGATAAATGACTCTCAGCACTGCTATGTGTATACCAGCCTAGGTGATCTTGGAGCTGCACATACTGCTCTGACACCAGACATTCAGCTGATGTGTTAATTATAGCTTTGGGTAATCTATATGGGATGCAAGTATTGGGCTGGAATCAGATTTGTTCTATTTATGAGTTTCCAGTGATCTTCATCTCAGTACCATATATATTTTTTAGACACTCTCATAAATAGTGGCTTGTCCACTTTTATTAGATTATAATAAATGTTAAGCTTTATTATATTATTTTTTTTGAATTCCACTCCAATTCTGTGACATATGTACGTTAAATATTGTTTCAGTTTTATTGTACAGGTTGTTAAGAACGCGGTGATACCAAATATGCATTATTTTTATTAATTTTTAGGGTTTTTTGATATAATTCATTTTATATAGGAAAAGGGAATTTTTGGGGCTTTATTCTTTTTTATTAATTTTTTTCAAACACTTTATTTTTTTTTCACTTTTTTTTTAATTTTTTCATGTGGCCCATTAGGACACCTGAGCCAGCAATGCTTTGATTGCTGGCTCAGTACTATAGACTGCAAGACACGAGCATACAAGTGTCTTGCAGTCTATACAGGAAGTGAGGCTATGCAGACGCATAGCGCTGACTTCCAGAGGTCTTGGCAGGATCAACCAGATAGTGGGGGCTCCAGGCAGCCTGGGGTCACTGGGCAGACCACAGGCTGCAGATTATAGATATCGGCACCCACCGATCTCGCCGCGGGGGGGTGCCAAGGGGGTCGGCAACATGGCGGAACCCCTTGGATGCCGTGGTCATGTTTGACTGCGGCATCCAAGGGGATAAAACCTCCGATCGGAACTCAGTTCTGACCGGAGGTTATGGAACAGGGTGTTAGCTGTCAGTTATAGCTAACACCCGGTTCCGATGCCGCCCGCTCAGATAGTGAGCGGGCGCCCGCCCTAGGGCGTAGTATTACATCCTGTTGTGCGAAGTACCTAGCGCCCAGGACGTAATAGTACATCCTTTGTCGTTAAGGGGTTAAGGTCAATGTCTGATTCTTTTGAGGGTGTCTCCTTGATGAAGGGTCTATTGTATGTGTCCTGCTGTATTCTATTTACATGTTTAGCTGCCTGAGCACTATTTTTAATAAACTGCAACTATGGATTATTTTTGGAGTAGGGCTTAAATTTCAAGCATACTCCAAAAATCCTGAAAAATCATGCTAGCGCTTATTTTGGGGGGAAACAGGGCATATATATATGTGTGTCTACCTCTGTTCACCTATATCTGTGTATATACAGTACAGACCAAAAGTTTTGACACACCTTCTCATTCCAAGAGGTTTCTGTATTTTCATGACTATAAAAATTGTAGATTCACACTGAAGGCATCAAAACTATGAATTAACACATGTGGAATTATATACTTAACAAAAAAGTGTGAAACAACTGAAAATATGTCTTATATTCTAGGTTCTTCAAAGTAGCCACCTTTTGCTTTGATTACTGCTTTGCACACTCTTGGCATTCTCTTGATGAGCTTCAAAAGGTAGTCACCTGAAATGGTCTTCCAACGGTCTTGAAGGAGTTCCCAGAGATTCTTAGCACTTGTTGGCCCTTTTGCTCTGCGGTCCAGCTCACCCCAAACCATCTGGATTGGGTTCAGGTCTGGTGACTGTGGAGGCCAGGTCATCTGGCGTAGCACCCCATCACTCTCCTTCTTGGTCAAATAGCCCTTACACAGTCTGGAGGTGTGTTTGGGGTCATTGTCCTGTTGAAAAATAAATGATGGTCCAACTAAACGCAAACCGGATGGAATAGCATGCCGCTGCAAGATGCTGTGGTAACCATGCTGGTTCAGTATTCCTTCAATTTTTAATAAATCTCCAACAGTGTCACCAGCAAAGCACCCCCACACCATCACACCTCCTCCTCCATGCTTCACGATGGGAACAAGGCAGGTAGAGTCCATTCGTTCACCTTTTCTGCGTCGCACAAAGACACGGTGGTTGGAACCAAAGATCTCAAATTTGGACTCCTCAGACCAAAGCACAGATTTCCACAGGTCTAATGTCCATTCCTTGTGTTCTTTAGTCCAAACAAGTCTCTTCTGCTTGTTGCCTGTCCTTAGCAGTGGTTTCCTAGCAGCTATTTTACCATGAAGGCCTGCTGCACACAGTCTCCTCTTAACAGTTGTTGTAGAGATGTGTCTGCTGCTAGAACTCTGTGTGGCATTGACCTGGTCTCTAATCTGAGCTGCTGTTAACCTGCGATTTCTGAGGCTGGGGACTCGGATGAACTTCTCCTCTGCAGCAGAGGTGACTCTTGGTCTTCCTTTCCTGGGGCGGTCTTCATGTGAGCCAGTTTCTTGGTAGCGCTTGATGGTTTTGGCCACTGCACGTGGGAACACTTTCAAAGTTTTCCCAATTTTTCGGACAGACTGACCTTCATTTCTCAAAGTAATGATGGCCACTCGTTTTTCTTTACTTAGCTGCTTTTTTTCTTGCCATAATACAAATTCTAACACTCCATTCAGTAGGACTATCAGCTGTGTATCCACCTGACTTCTGAACAACACAACTGATGGTCCCAACCCCATTTATAAGGCAAGAAATCCCACTTATTAAACCTGACAGGGCACACCTGTGAAGTGAAAACCATTTCAGGTGACTACCTCTTGAAGCTCATCAAGAGAATGCCAAGAGTGTGCAAAGCAGTAATCAAAGCAAAAGGTGGCTACTTTGAAGAACCTAGAATATAAGACATATTTTCAGTTGTTTCACACTTTTTTGTTAAGTATATAATTCCACATGTGTTAATTCATAGTTTTGATGCCTTCAGTGTGAATCTACAATTTTTATAGTCATGAAAATACAGAAAACTCTTGGAATGAGAAGGTGTGTCCAAACTTTTGGTCTGTACTGTATATTCACATAAATATATATGTATTATATATATACAGTGAGTACGGAAAGTATTCAGACCCCTTTAAATTTTTCACTCTTTGTTTCATTGTAGCCATTTGCTAAAAGCAAAAAAGTTCATTTTATTTCTCATTAATGTACACTCAGCACCCCATCTTGACAGCAAAAAAAAACAGAAATGTAGATATTTTTGCAAATTTATTTAAAAAGAAAAACTTGGTCACTTGGTCATAAGTATTCAGACCCTTTGCTCAGTATTGAGTAGAAGCACCCTTTTGAGCTAGTACAGCCATGAGTCTTCTTGGCAATGATGCAACAAGTTTTTCACATCTGGATTTGGGGATCCTCTGCCATTCTTCCTTGCAGATCCTCTCCAGTTCCATCAGGTTGGATGGTGAACGATGGTGGACAGCAATTTTCAGGTCTCTCCAGAGATGCTGTAATGTCTCTGCCGTTTCGGGTCTCGGCGCCGCCCTCCACTCGCACGCTGTGGCGAAGGAGGCGTGTTCAGTTTGGTTCTTTATGTAAGTTTCTTGCTGCTCAGTCTGAACATGGTCCTAGTCAGTGTAATGGATTTCCGGCCCCACCCGTGTCTGAACATTTCTCTCTGGACTGCATAGAGTTAATCTCTTCCTGGCCTGTGTGATTGACAGCTTGTGTACATATCAGATCTGTGGCTTGGCCCAGACTTTCTATATACAGGATGTCACTTCTCTGCAAGTCGCCGGTTATTACACTTGTGTTTTGCCTGCTCTCTTTCTATACTCCTTGATACTTTGTTACTTGATTCTCTGACCCTTTGGCTTGCCCCTGACTATTCTCTTGGATTTAGATTTTGTACTGCTTTGCTCGTTTGTTACCGACACCTTGGCTTGCTCACCCTGCTTCTGTGTTGTTTTTGTCTTGTCCTGTTCTCTGTGTCACTTACCCAGTATAGGATTTGTCTTCTGGTTGTCCTTTTACCGTTTAGGGTAACTGAGGCAATAGGAAGGGGCAGTGGCTGGGGTGAGATTAGGGCTCACTTGTCTCTGTCCTTCCTCCCAGACCGCTGCAGTAGTGTCAGGGTTGCTACGTTTGGCAAGATCCTTACAGAATAACCGGCCCATACATTCTGCCATTGCTTCCCTTAGGGTCAGCATGGATCCTATTCAGGGCCTTGCAACCAAGTTGGAAGGTTTGGCAGGCCTGGTAGCTGATCTCGCTAAACAGGTTCAGACCCTTACTGAGGCTGCTGCAGCATCCCCGCTTGTTTCTTCCCCTTTTAAGGTGAAGATGTTACTTCCGGATCGTTTTTCAGGGGATCCTGAAAAATTTGAGACTTTCCGGGAGTCCTGTCGCCTGTATTTTTGGATTAATCCACATGCATCCCAGGCCCAAATGGTTGGAGTAGTTATATCCCTCCTACAGGGGGATCTACAGGCTTGGGCCCTTAAACTCCCTCCTGGGGCTGAGGAGTGGATTGACCTTGAAAAATGTTTTTTGTCTTTGGGGTCTAGATATGCTGAGCCAGATGTTAAAGAGAGAATAGGGTCTGCTTCTTCCAAGTTTTCTGTCTCTCCCTCTCTCTCCTGAAAAACCTGTTATTTCTCCCATGACTCCTGGTGTGGAACCCATGCAACTGGCAGTTATGGATGCCAAGACGCGACGAGAGCATCGTCTCAGGAACAACCTCTGCCTCTACTGTGGTGCTTCCGGTCATTTCATCAGCGACTGCTCGATCAGACCTCGCAGACCAGCAGAAAAGCTTCAGTGCCTGAGTGGTAATCAGAAGAACCACTCAGGCAACCAGGTATTTGCTGATATGACTGCTTTGCACACTTTAAATTGTGTTACTGAAGAGACTGTCTTGGCTGCTAAAGGTGGGAAACACCAGGTGAATAAAAAATGTTTGCCTGGCCCACCAGTGTCTGTGGTTGTGCAAAAAGACCCTGAATTGAAGGCAGAGAAAATACTGGGTCCTACTAAAACTGGTTTATCTGGTGAGGGTCCGGTGGCCCCTCATAAGGGGGGGGGTACTGTAACGTCTCTGCCGTTTCGGGTCTCGGCGCCGCCCTCCCCTTGCACGCTGTGGCGAAGGAGGCGTGTTCAGTTTGGTTCTTTATGTAAGTTTCTTGCTGCTCAGTCTGAACATGGTCCTAGTCAGTGTAATGGATTTCCGGCCCCACCCGTGTCTGAACATTTCTCTCTGGACTGCATAGAGTTAATCTCTTCCTGGCCTGTGTGATTGACAGCCTGTGTACCTATCAGATCTGTGGCTGGGCCCAGACTTTCTATATACAGGATGTCATTTCTCAGCTAGTTGCCGATTATTACACTTGTGTTTTGCCTGCTCTCTTTCTATACTCCTTGATACTTTGTTACTTGATTCTCTGACCCTTTGGCTTGCCCCTGACTCTTCTCTTGGATTTTGACTTTGTACTGCTTTGCTCGTTTGTTACTGACCCCTTGGCTTGCTCACCCTGCTTCTGTGTTGTTTTTGTCTTGTCCTGTTCTCTGTGTCACTTACCCAGTATAGGGTTTGTCTTCTGGTTGTCCTTTTACCGTTTAGGGTAACTGAGGCAATAGGAAGGGGCAGTGGCTGGGGTGAGATTAGGGCTCACTTGTCTCTGTCCTTCCTCCCAGACCGCTGCAGTAGTGTCAGGGTTGCTACGTTTGGCAAGATCCTTACAGATGCTCAATTGGGTTGAGGTCAGGGCTCTGGCTGGGCCAGTCAAGAATAGTCACAGAGTTGTTCCAAAGCCACTCCTTTGTTATTTTAGCTGTGTCATTGTCTTGTTGGAAGGTGAAACTTTGGCCCAGTCTGAGGTCCAGAGCACTCTGGAAGAGGTTTTCTTCAAGGATATCTCTGTACTTGGCCATATTCATCTTTCCTTCAATTGCAACCAGGCGTCCTGTCCCTGCGGCTGAAAAACACCCCCATAGCATGATGCTGCCAGTACCATGTTTCACTGTTGGGATTGTATTGGGCAGGTGATGAGCAGTGCCTGGTTTTCTCCACACATACCACTTAGAATTAACGCCAGAAAGTTCAATCTTCGTCTCATCAGACCAGAGAATTTTATTTGTCATAGTCTGAAAGTCCTTCATGTGTTTTTTGGCAAACTCTATGCGGGCTTTCATATGTTTTGCACTGAGGAGAGGCTTCCTTCGGCCACTCTGCCATAAAGCCCCGACTGGTGGAGGGCTGCAGTGATAGTTGACTTTGTGTAACTTTCTCCCATATCCCTACTGCATCTCTGGAGCTCAGCCACAGTGATCTTTGGGTTCTTCTTTACCTCTTTCACCAATGCTCTTCTCCCACGATTGCTCAGTTTGGCTGGACGGCAAGGTCTAGGAAGAGATCTGTTCGTCCCAAACTTCTTCTATTTAAGGATTATGGAGGCCACTGTGCTCTTGGGAACCTTGAGTGCTGTAGAAATTCTTTTGTAACCTTGGCCAGATCTGTGCCTTGCCACAATTCTGTCTCTGAGCTCCTTGGGCAGTTCCTTTGACCTCATGATTCTCATTTGCTCTGACTGTGAGCTGAGGTCTTATATAGACAGGTGTGTGCCTTTCCTAATCAAGTCCAATCAGTTTAATTAAACACAGCTGGACTCCAGTGAAGGAGTAGAACCATCTCAAGGAGGATCAGAAGGAAATGGACCGCATGTGTGCGTTAAATATGAGTGTCAGAGCAAAGTGTCTGAATACTTATGACCATGTGATATTTCAGTTTTTCTTTTTTAATAAATTTGCAAAAATATCTAAATTTCTGTTTTTTTCTGTCAAGATGGGGTGCTGAGTGTACATTATTGAGAAATAAAATGAACTTTTTTACTTTTAGCTAATGGGTGCAATGAAACAAAGAGTGAAAAATTTAAAGGGGTCTGAATACTTTCCGTACCCACTGTATATATACAGGTGCATTTCAATATATTAGAATATGTTAGAAACGTTTATTTCTTTCAGTAATTAAAAAAGTGACCTCCTATATTTTCTAGATTCTTTACACACAGAGTGTTCTATTTCAAGTGTTTTATTTCTGTAAATTTTGATTATGGATTACAGGTAATGAAAACCCAAATCTAAGAAAATTTGAATATTGTAAAAGAGGTTTCCTAAGCCTTTAAATGGTCCCTCAGTCTGTTCAGATAGTTCACACAATCATGGAAGACTGCTGATTATGAATTGAATTACTGAAATGAATGAACGTTTCAAAAATATTGTAATTTATTGAGATGTATATACTAGGAGAAGGACCCTGCTTCGCACGGATATATTTCATTTTTTGTTTGTGTAGTGGCCCCATAAGAATTGGCAGTGGTCTATTTTGTATTATGGCTGTGTTGTTATGAAAACCTGGTAAATTAAATGTGAAGATATATTGGCTGATACACGTCATATGACTGAATATTTTTTTTTTCCAATTCAACAGTTTTATTAGTTTTTAAAGTCAAAACAAAAAAAAAAACAAATAAGCATAGACAAGCAATGAAACAACAAAGATAAATGTGTGTAAACAATACAAGTCCGCAAAATAGACCAAATAGGCAACAAAACAGAAGAGTGGGGGAGTAAGAAGGGAGAGGGGGAAAAAGTGAGGAGCGAAGTGAGAATGGGGAGGAAGAGAGAAAAGGGGAAGAAAAAAAAAAGGGGGAGGAGAGGTAGTGGGCCAGGAAAAGACCCTACAAACATACGACTGAATATTTAAGGACCTGTGAACTGCTGTTGACTAATACAGGTCATAAATAGCTTGGTTGCTAAGGAAACCTGGTGTAAAGTTGTGTGTATGTCAAGAATGAAAAACCTGCGAGTTTCCATTTGTGATGAACAGACCCTCAGGTACATATCTTTCTTGGAAATGTATCTTAACTTGCTCATATCACTCCCACCTACTTTTAGGAATGCCATGTTTAAGTTGTGCATAACATGGGGGATGGTCATGCCAGCCAGGCAGTTTTTATTACCTCCTGGATAGCAGATGCCATGGGGCAGGGAGGACGAGCGACCCCCCCCCCCCCCCAGCTCAACCCCAGACACACATCTTTCTCTAGCTAGGCAAACATCACCCTTCTCTTAGGTCCTGCAGGGTGGGGGAGGAGGGGGCTGGGAAAGGTGTGGCTGGACACTCGATTTATACTACAAGGAGAGGCAAAGTTCTTTTGTCTTCTGAGTCTGGCTAGCATGCAGGACAGACATGCTTTTGTAACTTGCTGAAGAAAGGACCCTGAGGCCTACTACATGGGCTCAGAGAAACTGACTACAAGCCTGTGCCCGTATTTTTTCTATCTGTTATGGCCCTTTTTATTTGATGTGCTGTACTTTACCTTTATCTG
The DNA here is from genome assembly GCA_947044405.1 of Leptodactylus fallax. Taxonomy (NCBI): domain Eukaryota; kingdom Metazoa; phylum Chordata; class Amphibia; order Anura; family Leptodactylidae; genus Leptodactylus; species Leptodactylus fallax. The sequence goes on from CAMRHE010000226.1 coordinate 2,523,064, forward strand.
TATTATTTTTGCTTGATAATTGATATATATTCCTGTATATGTTAATGCTTAGTACCGACCCAATTGGGTTAATAAATATATAAATTTTAAAAAGCTCGTTTCATATTATCCTATGACTCGGTCCGCTCACGGTGTGTGAGTGGAGGGTAAAGAAGGTTGGTCGCAGGTGTGCCAAGTGGCTTGGCAAGGCGAGATCCTTCACACCATTGGTCCATAAGCATCATGTTATCATGTGTATCTCAGTTTGGATATCAGTGAAAAACCTGCGATTGTTTGTTATGGAAACCTGGAGTAAAGTTGTGTGCATGTGGAGACTAAGCACCTGTGAGCTTCTATTGGCTGATAAGGGACATGTGACCGTGTGTATGGTAGTCGGAATACGAGTGAAAGACTTGCAAGCTTCTACTGGCTAATGCAGGTTATTTTTTGGGAATGCTGTATCTCAGGAACGGTACGAACTAGAGAGCTGAGAGCCAAATTTGGTGAAGATCGGTCCAGTCGTTTGGTCGTGCATAAAGGACAGACAGAAACTCATTTTTATATTTATATGGAAGGGTTGAAACCGGAATTTACAACCGATATAAAAAGACACATATGCATGTTTTTTTCCTCACTATTTGACATTAAATCAGAGTAAACCTTTCCTGTTTTAGGTCAATTAGGATTACCAAAATTATTTCTATTTGCCAAATGCCACAATAATGAGAGAGAGATATTTTTAAGGCATTTTTATTACTTTCTGCTAAGTCAAAAGTTTACATAAATTCCATTAGTATTTGGTACCATTGCCCTTAAACTGTATGACTTGGGTCAAACATTTTGCATATCCTTTCACAAGCTTCTCACAATAGTTTGTAGGAATTTGGGCCCATTCCTCCTGACAGAACTGGTGTAACTGAGTCATGTTTGTAGGCCACCTTGCTCGCACCTGCCTTTTCAGCTTTTCCCATAAATTTTCAATAGGATTGAGATCAGGGCTTTTTGATGGCCACTCCAAAACATTGACTTTGTAATCCATAAGCCACCTTTAGCAGTGTTTTGATTGATTTCTGGGTTTCTTTGTGAGCTCCTTGCATCTGTTTACATGGGTATATTCCTGTTCTGTTTTCCTGAAACTACCATGATGCCTTGGGCCACTCAGAGTTGACTCACACCACCTCTCACTCCCTTTTCCTCACTTTCTCACTCACACCCCCTCGCTGTTTCCCTATCTTGTTTGGCCACTACTAGCCCTTTCTATCTAACTCATCCCACCCCATCAAACTTACCTGTCCTCTGGAGAGGACCTTCTGGACACGGGATATCCCGACAGGACCTTCTGGGCACGGGAATCCGCCTCAAAAAACGCCTCGCATTGATTTCAATGGGAGTCAGAAACAGTTTTTTTCCTCTAGCTGATTTTTTTCAGCTAGAGAAAAAAAAAAGTGACATGACCTATCTTCAGGCGGATTCCAAAAATCAATGGTAGGCGTTTTTTTAAACGGTTTTTCATGCGATTTTTGATGGGTTTATTGCAAAAATCGTAAGTGAAGTTTCCAAGTCCACACTGTGTGCTGGAGCAAAAAAACACGTAAAAAACCACATCAGGCAAAAGAAAAAAAAAGTGCCAAAAAAGTTTCCTAATTCCTGAAGGAGATTTTTTTTCAGCCTTCAAATAACTCCATGTGAAGATACTCTTAGGGTTCATTCACATCGCGTATTTTACATTCATTTAGCAGATCTGGTAACAGATGCACAAGGTGGATGGCCGTGCATTGACATAGAGATCAGTGTAAAAAAAAATCTATTTTTGTCCTTTTGTTTTTTTTGGATTGACACAAGTGTGGTATACTACATTTTTGTTTCCTTCGAAGAAAAAAGTAAGCAGACAGAAACCGATTCTGTTCTTTTGTTTTCTTTTTAAACATTAATCCCTGTATAAATGAATGACTCCTTTTGCATTCAGGTTTTGCATCCATTAAAACGATCTGCTAAACTGATGTAAAAAATATGATGTGAATGCATCCTTACACAGGCTAACTCTAGTCGACTTTAAAACACATTGATTGGTGCTCAAATAACAGATCCATATGTAAACCAATCCAATTTACAATTAATATTAAGAATTCAAGTGGTCATAAAGTGGGCCATATACATTAGGTGACCATTGGCCCAACCTGCCATTTTTGGTGGGACTGGTTAACCATCTATCACCATGTGTCATGACTCTTCTTCAGTTGAGTTCATGTTATATTTCAGCATGGTACTCACTAATGTATGGAGTTCTCCAGACTAATGGTAAATGTTGGGGGTAACAAGGGATTGGGCATATTGGATTGATATTGGACACTTGCTGAAGGCACAGAAAGCATAGTACCCAAAAGGTAAACATACACACTTAAGTTACCTGATAGAGCATACATGCAAGTTTATCTAAATTGAGAACAAAGAATTGGTTTGCTGAAGCTTTCTGTGCCTTCAGCAAGTGTCCACACGCCTAAAGACCAATTCTATTTATACAGATTCACATGATTTAAAATTCACCAATCATTTTTTTTCACTTGGTTTCTAATAACTTCCCTTCTAAGTTCTCCGTTAGGAGTATTCAGGTAGGGCTATCTTGTCTGCAGATAAGAGTTACCAGCAATTATACAAATGTACTGTATCTGCAGCTAACAAAAAGTTTGACTGGGCAGAAATAGTGCTATGTTTATTATAATAGAACAGCATTTTTTTTAATGTTCTTTTCTAGAATCATGGATTGACTGGATTCTTCCGTGGAGGCATACCTCGAGCCTTACGCAGAACTCTGATGGCAGCAATGGCATGGACAGTATATGAACAAATGATGAATAAAATGGGACTTAAGTCTTGAAAAAGCACTGTGTCCAGCATTACCTAAGAGAAAGTGCTGTTAACTGGATATTTGGATTACAACCAGGCCACCTACTTGAAGGATATGAACATACACTGGCCAGGAAATAAAGATGGTTTGCACCAATCATTACAATAAAAACTATGGTAATGCCAGAAGTTAGAGTGATAGACTCTAACTTTCCTTTTATCATATAAAAAATAAACATAATTGGTATTGCCTTGTCTGTGAAAATTCAAACTATTAAATCTCATGTTACTTATTGCAAATGGTGAATGCTGAAGAAGGAAAAAAAGAAAACAGTACAAAATTCCTTTTTTAGTCACTTCTTTTCCAAAGAAAAGGATTAAAGTGTGATCAAAAAGTCATGTGTGCCCTAAAATGGTACCGATAAAAACTAGTTTGTCCCACAACAAAAACAGGCCTTCACACAGATCAATGGAGAAATAAAGAAAAATGACTCTCAGAATATAAAGCTCAAAGCAAATAAAAAAGGAACAATTTAACATAAACAATATACAGTAAACTCCAGTTTCAACTCATGAAACCAAAAAGTCATTGTCCCTATCGATAGAGATACAGTAGGGGAAAGTATTTAGTCAGCCACCAACTGTGCAAGTTCTCCCACTTAAAAAGATGAGAGAGGCCTGTAATTGACATCATAGGCAGACCTCAACTATGAGAGACAAAATAAGAAAACAAATCCAGAAAATCGCATTGTCTGATTTTTAAAGAATTTATTTGCAAATTATGGTGGAAAATAAGTATTTGGTCAATAACAAAAGTTCATCTCAATACTTTGTTATATAACCTTTGTTGGCAATGACAGAGGTCACAGTTCTTGTGATCATTTTGACCCCACGGGGTGAGATCTTGCGTGGAGCCCCTGATCGAGGGAGATTATCAGTGGTCTTGTATGTCTTCCATTTTCTAATTATTGCTCCCACAGTTGATTTCTTCACACCAAGCTGCTTGCCTATTGCAGATTCAGTCTTCCCAACCTGGTGCAGGTCTACAATTTTGTTTCTGGTGTCCTTCCACAGCTCTTTGGTCTTCACCATAGTGGAGTTTGGAGTGTGACTGTTTGAGGTTGTGGACAGGTGTCTTTTATACTGACAACAGTTTCAAATACGTGCTATTACTACAGGTAATGAGTAGAGGACAGATGAGCCTCTTAAAGAAGAAGTTACAGGTCTGTGAGAGCCAGAAATCTTCCTTTTTGTAGATGACAATCACAATGTGATTTTCTAGATATCTTTTCTCATTTTGTCTCTCATAGTTGAGGTCTACCTGTGATGTCAATTACAGGCCTCTCTCATCTTTTTAAGTGGGAGAACTTGCACAATTGGTGGCTGACTAAATACTTTTTTTCCCCACTGTATCCTTTGTTGGCAATGACAGAGGTCGAACATTTTCTGTAAGTCTTCACAAGGTTGGCACACACTGTTGCTGGTATGTTGGCCCATTCCTCCATGCAGATCTCCTCTAGAGCAGTGATGTTTTGGGGCTGTCGCTGGGCAACACAGACTTTCAATTCCCTCCAAAGGTTTTCTATGGGGTTGAGATCTGGAGACTGGCTAGGCCACTCCCGGACCTTGAAATGCTTCGTTGCCCTGGCGGTGTGCTTGGATTCATTGTCATGCTGAAAGACCCAGCTACGTTTCATCATCAATGCCCTTGCTGATGGAAGGAGGTTTGCACTCAAAATCTCACAATACATGGCCCCATTCATTCTTTCATGTACATGGATCAGTTGTCCTGGTTCCTTTGCAGAGAAACAGCCTCAAAACATGATGTTGCCACCCCCATGCTTCACAGTAGGTATGGTGTTGATGCAACTCAGCATTCACTCTCCTCCAAACACGACAAGTTGTGTTTCTACCAAACAGTTCTACTTTGGTTTCATCTGACCATATGACATTCTCCCAATACTCTTCTGGAACATTCAAATGCTCTCTAGCAAACTTCAGACGGGCCCGGATATGTACTGGCTTCAGCAGGGGGACACATCTGTTACTGCAGGATCTGAGTCCCTGGCGGCGTAGTGTGTTACTGACGGTAGCCTTTGTTGGCTGACTAAATACTTTTTTTCCCCACTGTATACCATCACAGTACAAGATCAGTACCACGGTATGCTAGGGTACAGAACAAATATCACTGAGAAAAGTATATATTGAAAATTTAAAAGGAGACTCTCCAGTGTCAGTGGTATCTATATCAGAAGCCTATTTCTTTTTGCGCATTACATTAAACATTATGTCCCATGATGAATCTACATCATCTACAAAAAAAAACTCATTGTGTAACATGTCCTGTGATTTTTTTATTTATATATTTTTTTTCCTGTTTAGACCTGAGAATTTTTACCGTTTTAATACATTATAATACTTTCATATGTTTTATGGGGGCTACTAGGGAAAGTGTGATACTACTATGGATGATCTGAACATCAGAATCTTGCCTAAATTGCTTAATCTGGAACCATGTTTACATCTGTTATTGGGAACAAGCTTCAGAACAGTGAGTTGTCCCAGATGAATTTTTGGGTATCATTTTTACAAGGTCTTAAGCATTGTGCAATGTTTGTTATGAAGTAATGTCCTTAGTTTTAGCCTAAACTGGATACAATCACTAGATAGTTCCCGCATTATAGCACAAAATGCTATAAAATTCTTTCTCTATATTCCAGGGTTTAACCACGAGAAACCACATTGCTCCTGTTTTTTCCAAAAAGTCTTTCATAAATCGTTTTTTGTCTGAATTTATTTCTTAATTTCATAGGTGGTTTGAAAGCAGGTAAGGTAAGTGTATTGTAAAGGGTTAAAACTACTCCTTGATGATTCTCCACTTCAATCTAACTCTCATGTTAGCTGCCTTAGCTTAGCTTTGCTTTGTGTCCTGTTACTGTCTGATACAAAAAGTGTATGGTAAAATTCCAAACCAGTGATCAACAGACTTTTGGAAAGTGCTATACAATAAGAATGGGGGCTGGGTGTAAACTATAAATTATTGGATTTATATGCCAACCCATTTATTCTAGACATCTGCTTGGTTCCCATCATCTGTGATTTGCCTGTATACCTTGGGGTGTCAGCTAGCTGACATTGGGATCACCTCAGGTTTGTAAGTTTGCTTATATTCTTGTTTATTGTTTTTTACTTGCTTGATTGTATTGCTAGTTTGTCTATCCTTTTATTAAATCACTTACATTAGTGATGTGTGGCATCCTTAATTCCCACTATCCTTAGAACCCATACAGTGTTCGATAAAAGGAATGGTTCACATTGTTATTGAAGAAATATTAATTCTTGAAAGTAATAATGCACCATGCATATAAACAAAATAGTGAGGAAAAATATGTGATCAAGGTGCAACTGTCATTGGAGGTAGCTAGCTATGCACTAGTGCTACCAAAGTCAATAAGACAAAACAATTAAAGGGTATTTTAGGGTAATTGAATACAGTATAGATTAGGGCCACTGTCATTACATGGATAGGTAGTGATGCAGCACGTCCTCCACTGAGGGAAGTTAGCATTTGTCCCACTACGTGGGCTCTTTGATTTTTGTTTTTGTATCCTGCAACCATCAGTAGTTTGGAACTAGGCACTAGGCAGTGTGAAAAGGTCCCTTGGTGATTGGTGACTAACAGGGACTGGTCAAGGTACAGTTTGGTGCTGCCCATGTCAGGGCGGGAGTTGTTTCACGGGGGTTAGGGACAGTCTATGAGGGGAAGTGTAGCAACCGTTGTCTCTCTTCCTGGCTGCTTTTCCCGGTGCCTTTACTCCCGGCGTCTGGATCGGGTAAGATCCATTCGTTTTTTCTATCTTTGTATATGCTAAAGTGCATCCACGGTTGTTATTTATCATGATTAATATGGTTTTTTAGGGGTTTTCATTTTATATGAATCATTAAACGCTAAGTTTTATTATATTTGCAACAGTGCTGTACTATATGTGAATATCTGGTGCAGTTGTAAGGATCTCCTGTTCAAACTGGGGGTGTCCACACAAGTGCTCATTGAAAAATAATAAAAATAAATAATTATATTATTCAGGAGGCCTGAAGAGCACCAGGACCAGCACCCGCAGCACAAGGGAAGAAACAATGTTTTTTTTATATTTGCTAACCTCCCAAGGGCCTGTGCTAATTATACTCTGGGGTCTGAAGAGATCCAAGAGTATAGTGATAGCAGTTCCGGTTCAGATAAATACTCAAGTTTACATTTGCACGTTTCCTTATAAATGACTCCTCACGAGCTCAAGAAAGGTATCCCCAAGGTCAGTATTTGAGGCTTCCATGTAACGATCACGGTTGTATTGTGATGCTAGTGGAGACAGCCGCCAGGATATTGTTGCTCATATCCAATTGCTATTAAGATAGGCCATCAATTTGAGATTGGGGGGGTCTGACGGTTGGAATCCCCACTGATCAGCTGTTTTCCAGAGCACACAGCTCCCCGCATTGTTTATATGCGGGTGCTGCTTACTTTCTGTAGTATTGATAACAGTAGTTGTGGGTTAAAGCCTATAGGACACTGCAGCAGCACCCATAACTGCCTCAAGAATACAGCATGGGGAATGGGGGCTCCATTCAAAATTTTCACTGACTAGAGGGGTGCCACATGGGCTTAGCATTGAGTCCTCTTCTTTTGAATATGTTTATTAATGACCAGGTAGAGGGTTTACAATATTTGCAGATGATGCTAATCTCTGTAAAGTAATCAAAACTGAGTAAGATAGTAGAATATTACAGAGGGATTGGGAAGGTTGGAACATGGGTGGACACTTGGCAAATGAAATTTAACATTTAAGGTTATGCATTTTGGTGAAAGGAATAAAATGTATGATTATGTGCTTAATAATAAATTATAAGGTCAAGACTGCCACTGAAAAACTCTTGAGGATTTTGGTTAAAACAGCAAACATGTAATCCTATTTGCCCAATGTGTGCAATATTTCTGATAAACTGATAAAATTTCAGAGCAACAGACTAGCAGTTAATCCTGAAGGCCATAACAGTGATGGGTCCATTACCCTAGGGGGCCTGGCCGGTTTCCCTGCTTTTTTTTTTTTTTTGATAGGCCATTACCCGCTGGTTTAGTCTATATAGCTACATGAGCAGAGGAGGAGTATGTATATGCAGGCTGCACCATCTTTTAAACAACTCATTTTCCCCAATCTGTAGGGGTAGAGTTCATGGGCCCAAGTGCAAAACACAATATTAGCCCAGAGCAAGCACTTAACAGTTCACAGTAATAATCCCCTCAAATATGTATGATGTAGTAATCAAGTCAAGTCAGTCATCATGTGTAATATTCATCCAGTGAAGCAGTAAGTAGAAAATAACAGTTAGGACTGGGGGAAAACATATGCATTTTGGGTTCGTAACTGGCTCATTGATAGGAAAGAGGGTGCTTGCTAATGGTAAATACTCAGACTGGGTCAAAGTCACCAGTGGAGCGCAACAGGGGTCAGTATTGGGTCCTCTCCTGTTTAATATGCTTATTAATGAGATGGTAGAGGTTTTACAAAGCCAGGGGTGCCCATATCTGCAGGTTATACTAAACTCTGCAAGGTAATCAAAAATTAGGAGGATAGTACAATATTACAGGGGGATCTAAGGAAGCTGGAAGCATATTATAGCTAATTTTAATTAATTAGGCACCAAAATTAGAAACCAGAGATGAGCAGTCACCCTTTGAGTGCCAGATCACTTTTTTAACCATTTTTTTGCAAGTTTTTTTTTTTTTTTTGTAAAAATATACACAAAAACTGCTGTCACTTACTGAATGTGGTCTGAGTCTGTGACCAGTACATTATTACTTTATTTTGACTTGCCAGGTCACCCATTGAGTATCAAATCAGGGCCGAATAGACGGCGCAACCAATATGGCGCCAACACTAGAAACCTCCACTCGGGACAGAGCAGCTGATGCCACAACATGCTTAGATTGCTTTTGAACACTTCCGCCTCACTCCCTATTGATGCTGTGGGAATGCAGACCTTCTGGAGACCCCCATAAGGGCCCAGAGAGCTAGGGAACCTGGTGCCTCTGCCTCTAAAATGGCGCCAGCACCCACACAGCATACACATGCAGGATAACCTGTCCTCATTCTTTGCAATTGAAAGGGCAAATAGAGTCCCTGCCAGAACTCTCCTAACAGGCATGCCACCGCTTCCCATTCTAATTAAGCTACTTTTATTTCAAGGACAGAGATACCATCCTGCGAACTGCTAGAGACCACCCAGATTTATATATTGATGGCAGTAAAGTATCTGTATATCCAGATTTCTCAGCTGAATTTCAAAAGAGGAGAGCCAATTTATGAATATCAAACTGAGGCTGAGGACTCAACAGTTTAATACTCTAGCCAGGTAAATTGTTGATTGTCAGATCTGATTATGCTGGGGGGGGGGGCTGCCTCCTATCGCCTCTCCTCTTTGCCTTGGCCACTGAGCCTCTAACTTGTATGCTATGCTCTGGACGTTGTCGGATTTAGGTGTGGCTCTTTAGAGGAATGTGTGATCCTCTAGGCCAGTGTTTCTCAAACTTTTCAGACCCTTGGAAATAAATACATTTACCTAGGGGCACCCCTACCAAATATTTTTTACCAAAAGTCAAAAAACTACATGATGGGGTTTTTTAGTGCAGTTTTTTTAAATTACAGCTGGAACCATATCAAAGTTGAATTCATTTTTCTGTTGTATTTGTAACTGCATCACAACTGCACCATGTGAGTGCATCCTCTAAGCTATACCATCCTATACTTTTCACTCATCACATAAAAAAAATTGCTCCCTTGGTGGCCCCACATAGTATCATGTTCCCCAGTGCCCTCCAACACCAAAAGATGCTTCCAAGTGGCCCAGAGCCACCAAATAATGCACCCCAGTGGCCCCCAAACACCTAATAATGCTCCCACTGGCCCTCAGATACCTAACAGTGCTACCCAAGGCACCTAATAATGCTCCCCAGTGTCCCCCAGGCAAATAGTAATGTTCACCAGTAGCCTCCAGGCAACTAATAATGTCCCCTGTTACCCTCAGACAAGTAATAATATCCTCAGTGGCCTGTAGACAAATAATAATGTCCACCAGTGGCCTCCAGAACCTAATAATGCTCCCCAGTGGCTCCCTGACAACTAAGAGTGCTCCCCAGTTGCCCCCAGATAACTAATAGTGCTTCCCAGTGGCCCCCACACACCTAATAATGCTCCCTAGTAACCCCCAGGAAAATAGTATTATTCCCCAGTGGCCTACAGGCAAGCAATAATATCCCCTAGTGGCTCCCAGACAAGCAATAATATTCCCCAGTGGGCCCCCTGACAACTAATAATGTCCCCCCAATGGACCCCCTGACAACTAATAATGTCCCTCAGTGGCCCCAACAACTAATAATGTGACTAGGCGAGACCCTGACAACTAATAATGTGACCAGGTGACCCCTGACAACTAATGGTGTCCAGCAGTAGCCCCAAAACAACTAGATAGTGTCTCTCAGTGGCCCCTAGACTATAGTTGTGCTACACAAATAAAACAAAAAAAAACGGATCCTGTCTGTTGAGTATCTGCCTTCACTTTGTCAGGATTTGGTTAGTAATCCATCAGTATTGCTGATGCCAAGAAAAAGCAGGAGTGGATCCAAAACAGATGACACGTGAAGGCAGCAGCATGAGGAGGCCACAGAGTGGCAAGGTGACATAATGTTGAGGTGGCAGCAGCATGAGGAGGCCACAGAGTAGCAAGGTGGCAGCAGCATGAGGAGGCCATAGAGTGACCCGGTGACAGAGTTGGGAGGTGGGTGGCACAAACAGTACCCGCTGACGATGGTGGCTGTAAGAAGGAGCACTTAGCATCAGGCGGGTGGCAGCATCAGAATAGTAGCTGAAGCAGGTAGCCAGAAAAAAACTGTCTCTTTTGTCAAGGTTTGGGTGAGGCAGCATGGATGATTTAATCTGATGCATCAGGCATTGGTGGTTGGAAATCCTGGCTGATCCACGCCCGATTCATCTTAACAAAGGTCAGTCCACATTTTGGGTGGACAGGCGAGTTCTCCTTGGGTTAACTATGGCCCCCGCCGCACTAAACACCCGCTCTGATGCCACACTACTGGCCGGGCAGGACAGCTTTTCCAGGGCAAACTCGGTCAGCTGCGGCCACAAATCCAGTTTGGCTGCCCAGTAGTCCAGTGGATTTTCGATGATGGGTGGCAGGGTGTGCTCCAAGTATGCCAACACCTGCTGGTTAAGGTTCTGCTCTATGTCTAGCTCCTGGTGAGTAGTTTCTTTACTATACGGGTGAAGAAATCTGCTCATCAGCGACAGCAGCCATGGCAGTGCAAGGTGAGCGCCCAGGGCCCCCCGCCCCCCGGTCAGACCTGCGAGAGGTGGATGATGGCGCAGATAGACAGTGGCCAACTGACTACATAGGATGTCTCTATAGTAGTTCAGTTTGTCCTCCCTCTCAGTGGGTGTAAAAAAAGGCCCCCACTTTTGACCTGTAGCGAGGGTCTAATATGGAGAGTCAGTAGTCATCCCTCTGCTGAATGGTGACAATTCAGCTATCATTACGCAAGCAAGTGAGCATGCATCAGGCCATTTGCGCAAGTGACTCGGAGGGACTCCCTGCATCCATCTCCACTGCATACTTCCACAGTGTGTCTGGGTCATCTGCCTCTTCTTCCTCATCTCCCTCTTGCTCTTCCGGCTACTCCTCCTCTCCTGTCACCTGTGTAGAAAAACCACCCTTTTCGCTACACATTGTTTGTGCTCCAATGTCCTCCTCCAGTTCAGCCCCCACAGGGCTCATGTGGCCGTGAGATGTAGGTGCCACATCTCCAGTCCCCTTACCAGCCAGATTTAGCAGCATCTTTTCTAGGATATGAACCAGTGGAATGACGTTCATCCCGTAGTCCTGGCAACTGGCAAAGTGGCCTCCTCAAAGGGTACGAGCAAACAGCAGGTGTCACGCATGAACTGCCACTGGCTAACATTGAAGTTACATAGAGGAGTACCTCTGTTCATACAGTCGGTCCAACATATGGAGGGTGGAATTCCAACAGGTGGAAACGTCGCTTATCAGCCTATGTTGGGGATGCTGTTCTGCTGCTGCAGCTCAAGGAGGGTGTGCTTGGTGGTGTACGAGTGGCTGAAGTGCATGCAAAGTTTCCTGGCCATTTTTAGAATGTCTTGCAGATGGGTGGAAGACTTAAGGAAACGCATGACAACCAGACTGAACATGTGTGCCATTCAGGGCGCATGGCTCAGCCCTCCTTGACACCATGTTCTTACCGTTGTCTGTCACCATGGTTCTGATTTTGAGTTGTCGCGGAGAAAGTCTAAATTCCATTTCTTGATGAAGGACACGGAGCAGTTCCTCCCCTGTGTGACTCCATTCACCCAGGCAAATAAGGTATAGAACAGCGTGACACTGCCATGTCCTAGCTGGAGGAGCACTGTGAATTGTCCCTGCAGTGGAGGCTGAGGACACAGTGGAGGATGAGGCGGACATTGTTGCGGGACCAATGGCGTGAAAACATGGAGGCAGAAGCGGAGTCACCTGGCCAAGTTGTTAGTGTGTCTGGGCAGGAACCACATTTACCCTGTGGACTGTAAAGGACATATATTGACCTTTACCGTAGTTACAGCTACACACGTCGGTGCTGCCATGGGCCTTCTGTTCTACATATTTGTGCAGGGCTGGTACTGCCGTTTTGGCAAAGAAATGACGGCTTGGGACTCTCCACGTTGGCTTGGCACAAGCCATCAATTCTCTAAAAGGTGCAGAGTCCACCACTTGGAAAGGGAGGGAGTGCAGCACCAGCAACTTGGACAGGAGCACGTTCAGCCTATGCACCATTGGATGAGTGCACGCATACTGTTGTCTCTTCGAAATCGTTTCGGTGATCGATTGCTGACGCAAGGACTGAGTAGGAGGAGGAGCAGGAGCATCAGGACCAGCAGATGATGGGAAGGACATACAGCTTCCTTCAGCTGAGGTGGTGGAGCCTTGACTGCCTGAAATGGGGTGCATGCCACTGGGTGATGCAGCGGTTGCTGCAGCAGGCTGGACTACCACATTGGAGCCACGGTTCTCCCAGACCACTTTATGGTGACACTGCATATGTTGACGCAGGGCTGTGGTGCCAACATTGGCACCCTGTCCACGCTTCATCTTTGACATATGGCCATGTTCAACTCCCCCAGTGGCTTAACAAAAATCTGCCGCACCGCCGAGTAGGTGATTTTACCCCCAACACTTCGCACTGACTGCTACTGTCACTGCCTCCGTGAACCCCTGCACCACTGCTTTCTGGGCAGGTAGGCTCCTGTGAAGCGGGTGGTCTATCCCGGGCACGTTTGGCTCCTGACCTCCCACTGCTGCCACCCTGCTAACTCCCGGCCATGCTAACAACTTGCTGACTCCGCCGCTGCCTCATGTGCAAGCTGCCACCCTCTTCTCCCGATGATGATGATGAAGCCCCTTCATCATCTGGCTCCCAATTGCGATCGGCTACATCATCATCGAGTACTGTCTGCATGTCACTGATGTCCTCCTCAATGGTTTCTGAGCCAGGAGCCTGACCGTTCGCAACACCAGCTCCCACTCCACTCTCCTCATCACTACTTATCTGCCTACCGCAGGAAGTGGTGGATGTCTCCTCCAGATCTTGGCTGAGCAGTAGCTGCTGACTGTCCTCTAGTAGCTCATCCTTGCTGTATAGTGGAGCTGAGCCCACAGCATAGAGTACTTCTCTGGCTGAGGGAACAGAAAAGGACAGAGGCAGGTTGAGGGCACAGGGCCTGCTCCCGGGCCATGCCAATTAAGGGCTGTGTCTGACGAACCCACCGACTTTTGGCTGGGGGTGTCTGATGTGACTTGAGATGAAGTGGACCGAGTGAACCATTCTAGAACCCCTGCTGTCTACCTGCGCCAAAAATATTTAGGCCTGTGTCCCTCCCCTGTGCAAGGCCTGTCGCTTCTCTGTCTGACATACTGTTAGATCAAATAAGTAAATGAAAAAGAAAATAATACAGGGCAAAAAGGCCTGTAATTTTCTACCTTCAACACACAACAGCGAATAAGCTCCCATGCATGAGATCGTGATCGCGCTGGGCAGTACTGTCAGTGACCGACTGCTCCACCCTAAGTGAGAGAAGGAGCGCTATCTGAAGTCTTTCTTCCCCACCGCGGTTAGGCTGTACAACCAACACCGACCTAAGAGGAGATCAATACACACAGAGAACTGAAATATCTTTCTGCTTGTTATATCCCCCCCCCCTCCCCCCTCCTCTGCTACTTCTTATCTGTCTAACTATCAATGTAATGCCTCTCACCTTGGAACATTCCTGTTCTTGTTGTATTTGTATTTGCTTATCTTTGCTGCTGTAACACACTGAATTTCCTCATTGTGGGACTATTAAAGGACTATTATTATTATTATTTTTTTCCCCCACTAATAAACCCCCAGAAAAGGCATTATATCAGATAACTGCGGAGATTAATGGATAACAACCCTTTTTTTTTTTTTTTTTTTTGCCACTACTGCACAATAAAAAGGCCTGTAATTTTCTACCTTCAACACACAACAGCGAATAAGCTCCCATCCCATGCATGAGACCGTGATCGCGCTGGGCAGTACTGTCAGTGACCGACTGCTCCACCCTAAGTGTGAGAAGGAGCGCTATCGGAAGTCTTTCCTCCCCACCGCGGTTAGGCTGTACAACCAACACCGACCTAAGAGGAGATCAATACACACAGAGAACTGAAATATCTTTCTGCTTGTTATATCCCCCCTCCCCCTCCTCTGCTACTTCTTATCTGTCTGTCTACTATCAATGTAATGCCTCTCACCTTGGAACATTCCTGTTCATGTTGTAATTGTATTTGCTTATCTTTGCTGCTGTAACACACTGAATTTCCCCATTGTGGGACTATTAAAGGACTATTATTATTATTATTTTTTTCCCCCACTAATAAACCCCCAGAAAAGGCATTATATCAGATAACTGCGGAGATTAATGGATAACAACCCTTTTTTTTTTTGTTTTTTTTGCCACTACTGCACAATAAAAAGGCCTGTAATTTTCTATTTTCAACACACAACGGCGAATAAGCCCCTTATTTTTTCCCCACTCATAAACGCCTTGAAAAGACGTTATAACAGATAACTTTGGAGTCAGTGCAGCAAGGTGTAGTAGGATTATTCGTATTACCCAGGCTGCAAACTCCCCAAATGAACCCTGTTCTGCTTCAGTACTCTGTATAAAAATCCTCCCTATTCTTTCCCTACACTTCTAATGCTCTTTCCCTGAATTTTGATTGAGCAAAATATCAGTTTGCATGGTTTTTCTACCACTTTTCCTAGTGAATCTAAGATGGCGGAGGGTATTTATAGGGCTGTGACATCACAGGGCTGGCTGGCTGCTGATTGGCTGCACGCATGGCATTGTGGGTGATCCCACGTTTCCAAAGTTCCTTGCCCCATGTCCTAACATGTGCAGCAGCCATTTTAGGAAAAAATGCAATTCGATACCACGAAGAGTGAGGACATCCGGATTCGGTGCGAATCCAAAGATTTCCTGAAATTCGGATCAAATTCCACTTCATCAGCTTCAATTCGCTTTTAAAACTTCCTTTTAATAGAAAACATGCTGTAAAGTTCCCATTAGCAATGCTCTAACTAAGCATTGCCAGCATTCAGAGTTGAAGCATTTACCAATGGGGGGGGCGGGGTAATCATTTGAAATGGCTATATCCTCCAGTTTTATATCATCACATAGAAAAATAGTTCTGGTATCACATGAAAGCTAAAGTACTGGTTATTAAATAGATATTTTACTAGTTAACCCCTTAACGCAAAATGATGTATTAGTACGTCATGGGAAGGTGTACCTTCCCACAAAATGACGTACTATTTCATCATATTAATGTCACCTGCTTAGAAACTTAGCAGGTGATATCGAGAGCAGGTGTCAGCTGTAACTAATCATCCCCAAGTGTTGGATTAATTTATCTGCCAAACATGAATGCGCAGCTGACGGTGAAGGGAGAAATTGGCAATTTTTCCAGGAATACGTAATTTTGGTGCACAATATGTTGCACCTGGCTTGTATCAAAGATGAACCCTCCAAAAGCTGTTGTACCTTGGATACCCGCTTAACAGTTTTTGAAGTGTGTGTCTCTGCTGACATAAACTGATAAACATATCGGGCACTGAAATGGCGTATCTCTGGAAAAATTGCAATTTTCACTTTTCATAATCAGCTGTGCATTCATTTCTGGAAATTAAATGAAGGTAACACTCAAGGGTTATCTTACACCACATGCTACACCACATGATAAATCCCTTGAAGGGTGTAGTTTCCAAAATGGGGTCACATGTCTACAGATTCCACTTTACTGGCAATTCAGAGGCTCTGAAAAAGTGGCATGACGTCCAAAAACCAAACTGTGCTTCAAAACCAAAATAGCGCTCTTTCCCTTCTGTACACAGCTTTGCCCAAACAGCAGTTTATTCCCACGGATGACATTAAGTACGGTATCCTGTGTACAACAGTGTCATACATGAGGGCATAAACTGCTGTTTGGCCACATTCACATGTGCGGCCTGCTATGTGCTTTTGGACCGCTGATTTAGATTGTTGGTTTTTGGACGCCATGTCACGTTTGCAGAGACCCTAAAATTGCCTCTACATAATGGGGTCACTTCTTGGGCCTCTGCAAAAACAAAATGGTGTCCAGAAAGTCCCTCTAAATCTGTACACCAAAAGGTAAAAAGCGCACTGCTCCTTCATTCTTAGCCCTGCTGTGTGCCCAAGCAGCAGTTTTCTCCCACATATACAACTTCTTTGTAATCAGGATAACCCACTTAATAATTTTAGGAGTGCATGTCTCTGATGACACAAAGTGGGCACAACATTCTGGGCACTGAAATGGCATATTTCTTTTCACCTTGTATGTTCATTTTTGGGAAGCATTATTGGGCTCAAAATGATAATACTGCTTGAGAAATTCCTTGCGGGGTGTAGTTTCTAAAATGGGTTTACTTTTAAAGGGAGTCTATCATTAGAAAAACACATTTTTAACTAATGGCATGTTGGAATAGCCTTTAACCCTTAGGCGCAGCAGGACGTACAGTTACGTCCTGGTGCACGTGACTAAACAGAGCGGCTGCCGAGTCTGCGTTGTTTCATACAGCAGGGACCCGGCAGCATTGCCCGTGATCAGACATGACTATGATCACGGGCATTTAACCACTCAGATGCCGTGGTCAAGTGCAACCACGGCATCTGTGATTACTTTCACTTTCTATTTGCTTCTCAGTAACGGGACGGCCCCACCACGGCGCAACCGCGTGAGGCGTCCCATTACCATGGCAGCCTGGAACCTTCTGAAGGCTCCCAGCCCTGCTATTGTATTGTAACTACTGACGCCTGCATGTAGCAGCCTTCAGTATTTACATAGCAAATATTATTGCAGTCTATGGCACAGGTGATCTAAAGATCACATGTTCAAGTTTCCTAGGGGGGCTAAAAAAAAAGTTAAAAATAAAAGAAAAAAGTTTTTTAAAAATATAAAAAATTTTTAAAAAAAAACAACAAAGTTTAAATCCCCCCCCCCCTTTTCCTAGATCACATATAAATATAAATAAATAAAAGTAAACATAAACACATTAGGTATCCCCATGTTCGAAAATGCCCAAACTATTAAAATATAAAAACATTTGTCCCATACGGTAAATGATATAGCAGGAAAAAAAAAATCAAAATGGCCGATTTGGCTTTTTTTCACCAAATTACATCCCTAATAAAATGGAATAAAAAGTGATCAAAATATCATACATCCCCCAACATGGTATCAATAAAAACTACATATTGTCCTGCAAGAAAAGACACCTTACACAGCTCCATATGCTGAAATATAAAAAAAATTACAGGGGTCAGAATATCGTGATTCAAAGAATTTTTTTTTTCTTCAAAATTTTTAATTTTTGTAAGGTTATTAAATCATGAAAAAACTATATAAATTTGGTATCACTGTGATTGTACTGACCTGCAGAATAAAGCTAACATAGCATTTTTACCACAGAGTGGAAGCCGTAAAAAAAAAAAAAAAAGACATAACAAAATGGCGGTACTGCATTTTTTTTCTCAATTCCACCTCATTCTGTTTTTTTTTCCCAGTACATTGTACAAAATAATAAATGGCTCCACTTTGAAGTACAAGTTGTCACGCAAAAATTAAGCCCTCATATGACTATGTAAACAGAAAAATGAGAAAGTTATGACTTTTGGAATGTAAGAAGTAAAAAACGAAAACACAAAAATGAAAAATGTCTGTGTCTCCTAAGGGTTAAAAAAGGCCATTCTACTTCTACCTTTCTTTCTAAGGCCCAGTTCACATCTGCGTTCACATCGTACTATTCCAGTTTTCATGTACCAAACAGCCAGTGTCGCTCCTTCCCTTCCTTGCGCTGCCGTGTGCCCAAACATCAGTTTACATCCACATGTGGGGTATTTCTGTGCTCGGGAGAAATTGCATAACAAACTGTGAGATGCATTTTCTCCTTTCAACCATTGTGACTGTGTTAATTTTATGACTAAATGAACGCATTATTGAAAAAAAAATTAAATGTCTAAATTTCACCTCCATATTGTTTTAATTCCCGTGAAATGCTTAAAGGGTTAACTTCCCAAATGCTGTTTTGAATTATTTGAGGGGTGCAGTTTTGAAATTGGGGTAACTTATGGGAGTTTCTAATATATAGGCGTTTAAAAATCCCCTTCAGAACTGAAGTGGTCCCTAACAAATAGGTTTGGGAAAATTTCTTATAAATCTGGAAAAATCACTGTTACACTTGTAAGCCTTCTAACATTCAAAATAAATTAAAGGACGATTAAAAAATGATGCCGATATAAAGCAGAGATATGGGAAATAATATTTATTAATGTATTTGGGTGGCATGACTATCTCTCTGAAAAGCAGAGCATTTCACATTTTGAAAACTGCTAATTTTTCCAGATTTCCATCAAATTTCCTATTTATTTTATTAATAAACGCAAAAAATATTTATCAATGTTTACCACTGACATAAAGTACAATGTGTCACAAAAAAAACAAATTCACATGGGTAAGTTAAAGCGTCTCAAAGTTATTGCCACATAAAGTGACACATGTCAATTATGAAAAATGAGTCCTGGTCATTAAGGTACTTTTAGGCCCGGTCTTTAAGGGGTTAAAAACACAGTCGGGAATGTGATTTTATATGCAGTATGAACTGTGTTATTAACTTGTGATATCTCAGGTTCTGTTATAGCTAGCACTCCAATCTTCTTAGCATATGAAAGCTGGGTGCTATGGTAGAGTCCCTGGATCAAATATCAGAAAATAGCAGGATCTGGCTGATAAAAGAGAACCGTAGAACTAGCTACTTAAATCCTATACAGCACTGAGAGAGAGGTCCCATACACCTAAGTGCCTTCACCAGTGCCAGCCGCGAAGCCAGATGGACTTGTGCTGAATTTGGGGTCCAAGTTGCCATCACAGAAACCGTACGGAAAATAAACGCTCCACAATCAGAAATCAAACTAGTACCCATGACAAGGCCGATCAGGTTCAGGCCAGTAGTCAGTTCATGAGGAAACATCAGAGCCAAAATTTGTAAACAAATGGTTTTCCGGTATCAAGCCAAGGGTCCAGTTCCTAAAGGTCAGTGTAAAGCTGTGCAGCACGAGGAATCAAGTATGAAAGCCAGATACACTACAACCAATTGCAGGCACCTGGCTGAGGAGGAAGAGCATTTAAATAAGCCTCCGCAGCTGCAAATTAGATAAGCCTAGAGAACTCTGACACTGCAGAAGCTTCCCAGATCAGGGCGGTAACCTTAAAGCAATAGTAGCTGAACTGAATATTCCTGATAGTACCCCCTCCCTTTTATAAAGGGCCACTGGTCCCATAATTACTGGACCAGCTTTCGAAGGAAATTTTCTGCGAAAATTCCTATCAAGTATCTCAGCAGGAACAGAAGGAGCTGGTAAACAAGTATGTTGTACTAGTCCATACCCCTTCCAAGGAACTAAGTATCGGAGAGCATCTCTAACTGTACATGAGTCAACAATTCTATGAACTTCAAATTCTAGGTCCCCTTCCACTAGAACAGGGGGAAGGGGGTTTATTGGGTGGAGTAACTGGTGGCAAATATTTATGTTACAACCTCAAGAGTTTTAGGTTACCTACTCAGGCTGAATATCATCAGGCTGAGTTAACAGATCAGCTAAGATATTGTTCCAGTGTTTGTTTTAAAACGTTCAGTTTGGCCATTGGTCTCAGGTTAAAAGCAGAGTTAGAAGATAATTGAATGCCCAATTTAGTACAAAGGTTTTCCAAAATTTAGAGACAAATTGAACATCTCTATCAGAACCATAGTATCCGGAACATCATGTAAACAAACAGTATGGTCAATAGATAATCTGGAATCAGGATAATCTAGCTATCAGGAGTAGAGATAATGGAATAAAATGACACATTTTACTGAAATGATCTACAACTACGCAAATGACAGATTTCCCTTCAGAAGATGGCAGATCAGTATTAAGAATCGATTGAGAGATGGGTCCACGGCTTTTGAGGAACTGGTAATGGAATAAGTTCAATCACAGACAGACATAAACTATGATATCTCAAGACCCTGTTGGCCACGAGAAATGAGTAAATAGGTTTTTGTACCGGAGATCCCTGGATAACCACATAAAACTAAATAATTTAACTCTAACCAATCTTAGTCTAAATTGGGGAGGTACAACTAATTTACCTGCAAGGGTATTTTAATGGGCTAATTGCTGATTCTTTCAAAAGGCATTGTTATTTCTGCTGTTTGTTCTGATTCTAAGAAGATTGTTTCAGGCCCTGGAGCAGGGCTTTAACCCTTTTGCTGCCAGGGGTTTCTGGATATTTTGCACCTCTAGTAGCCAGGACAATTTTCAGTTTTGAGATGGCCAAATAAAACCAAAATTGCAACATTAAAAAATTTATACTAACCCCCATACCCCCTTATATATTATCTGAATATAGACATCGGCAACATTGTCAAAATGCCACTTGGTACTGTATACAAACCGGCACCTTCATGCAATTTGGATGTAAAGTGTATATTTTATATTAAAAAATGCAAATAAATCTATATTAGTTGCTAAAAATGGAAACCAAACAAAAAGTATTATGCACCAAACCTCCTACAATAATAAATTTAACATGTGTAAAGTTCATTCATATCACTAAGGCCTATACCTGCATGCACATATCGTTATAAATTTACCAGAACTGGAAGGAACAAAAATATGTTTTGAAGCTGGAAATGTTTGAAAGTAGATAACCTGAGGATTACATGTGTCTCAATGGGTTATCAATAGCCATGTTCACCTTCATGTAACTTTGTGACAAATAATTTTTTTTAAAAATGCACTAAAACATATATTTGCATCTAAAACTCCTATTCCATCATACATTCATAAACAAAACACATATAAAATAATAGATCAAAGTGTGCGCAATTTATACCACAAACATCAACTACAACAAGAGCTCGTACTCTCAAAAACACTGATACAGAAGACAAGCAAGATTTTGCTGTTGTTCACTAATATGTTAAAAATCTATACTGCACATAGAAAACTGACAGTGATACCAAAATCTATCTTTTTGAGATTGCACAGAATACTGTATACAAAACACAACTGAATGTTTCATATATACAACCACCTTCATGCAACTTTGCAGCAAACAGAGATTTCAAGCAAAAATTGCACAAAAATTCTAATTTGCCACTAAAGTGCATGGTCAAGCAACCCCTTTCTGCAAACAAAATGCAAGAAAACTGCAAGATGTGAGGAATTCATACATACCACATATATACAGTACAGACCAAAAGTTTGGACACACCTTCACATTCCAAGAGTTTTCTGTATATTCATGACTATAAAAATTGTAGATTCACACTGGAGGCATCAAAACTATGAATTAACACATGTGGAATTATATACTTAACAAAAAAGTGTGAAACAACTGAAAATATGTCTTATATTCTAGCTTCTTCAAAGTAGCCACCTTTTGCTTTGATTACTGCTTTGCACACTCTTGGCATTCTCTTGATGAGCTTCAAGAGCTAGTCACCTGAAATGGTCTTCCAACAGTCTTGAAGGAGTTCCCAGAGATGCTTAGCACTTGTTGGCCCTTTTGCTTTCACTCTGCGGTCCAGCTCACCCCAAACCATCTCGATTGGGTTCAGGTCTGGTGACTGTGGAGGCCAAGTCATCTGGCGTAGCACCCATCACTCTCCTTCTTGGTCAAATAGCCCTTACACAGTCTGGAGGTGTGTTTGGGGTCATTGTCCTGTGCTTTGATTACTGCTTTGCACACTCTTGGCATTCTCTTGATGAGCTTCAAGAGGTAGTCACCTGAAATGGTTTTCACTTCACAGGTGCGCCCTGTCAGGTTTAATAAGTGGGATTTCTTGCCTTATAAATGGGGTTGGGACCATCAGTTGTGTTGTTCAAAAGTCAGGTGGATACACAGCTGATAGTCCTACTGAATGGAGTGTTAGAATTTGTATTATGGCAAGAAAAAAGCAGCTAAGTAAAGAAAAACGAGTGGCCATCATTACTTTAAGAAATGAAGGTCAGTCAGTCCAAAAAATTGGGAAAACTTTGAAAGTGTCCCCAAGTGCAGTGGCCAAAACCATCAAGTGCTACAAACAAAACTGGCTCACATGAGGACCGCCCCAGGAAAGGAAGACCAAGAGTCACCTCTGCTGCGGAGGATAAGTTCATCCGAGTCACCAGCCTCAGAAATCGCATGTTAACAGCAGCTCAGATTAGAGACCAGGTCAATGCCACACAGAGTTCTAGCAGCAGACACATCTCTACAACAACTGTTAAGAGGAGACTGTGTGCAGCAGGCCTTCATGGTAAAATAGCTGCTAGGAAACCACTGCTAAAGACAGGCAACAAGCAGAAGAGACTTGTTTGGGCTTAAGAACACAAGGAATGGACATTAGACCTGTGGAAATCTGTGCTTTGGTCTGATGAGTCCAAATTTGAGATCTTTGGTTCCAACCACTGTGTCTTTGTGCGACGCAGAAAAGGTGAACGAATGGACTCTACATGCCTGGTTCCCACCGTGAAGCATGGAGGAGGAGGTGTGATGGTGTGGGGGTGCTTTGCTGGTGACACTGTTGGGGATTTATTCAAAATTGAAGGAATACTGAACCAGCATGGTTACCACAGCATCTTGCAGCGGCATACTATTCCATCCGGTTTGCGTTTAGTTGCACCATCATTTATTTTTCAACAGGACAATGACCCCAAACACACCTCCAGACTGTGTAAGGGCTATTTGACCAAGAAGGAGAGTGATGGGGTGCTACGCCAGATGACCTGGCCTCCACAGTCACCAGACCTGAACCCAATCTAGATGGTTTGGGGTGAGCTGGACTGCAGAGTGAAGGCAAAAGGGCCAACAAGTGCTAAGCATGTCTGGGAACTCCTTTAAGACTGTTGGAAGATCATTTCAGGTGACTTCCTCTTGAAGCTCATCAAGAGAATGCCAAGAGTGTGCAAAGCAGTAATCAAAGCAAAAGGTGGCTACTTTGAAGAAGCTAGAATATAAGACATATTTTCAGTTGTTTCACACTTTTTTGTTAAGTATATAATTCCACATGTGTTAATTCATAGTTTTGATGCCTTCAGTGTGCATCTACAATTTTTATAGTCATGAAAATACAGAAAACTCTTGGAATGAGAAAGTGTGTCCAAACGTTTGGTCTGCACTGTTAATATATATATTTATATCTAGATATATATTTGCAGGTGTTAAAGAAACGCCAAAATGGCAGGATATAATTCTCTATCCCACTATAAAAATTGTAACTCTAATGAATAATTATAATCTCTATACCTCACAGTGCCTTGCGAAAGTATTCGGCCCCCTTGAACTTTTCAACCTTTTGCAACATTTCAGGCTTCAAAATATAACATTTAAATTTTTTGATGAAGAATCAACAAGTGGGACACAATTGTGAAGTGGAACGAAATTTATTGGTAATTTTAAACTTTGTAAAAAATAAAAAACTGAAAAGTGGGGCGTGCAATATTATTCAGCCCCTTTACTTTCAGTGCAGGAAACTCACTCCAGAAGTTCAGTGAGGATCTCTGAATGATCCAATGTTGTCCTAAATGAGTGATGATGATAAATATAATCCACCTGTGTGTAATCAAGTCTCCGTATAAATGCACTTGCTCTGTGATAGTCTCAGGGTTCTGTTTAAAGCGCAGAGAGCATCATGAAGACCAAGGAACACACCAGGCAGGTCCGTGATACTGTTGTTGAGAAGATTAAAGCTGGATTTGTATACAAAAAGATTTCCCAAACTTTAAACATCCCAAGGAGAACTGTGCAAGCGATCATATTGAAATGGAAGGAGTATCAGACCACTGCAAATCTACCAAGACCTGGCCATCCCTCTAAACTTTCATCTCAAACAAGGAGAAGATTGATCAGAGATGCAGCCAAGAGGCCCATGATCACTCTGGATTAACTGCAGAGATCTACAGCTGAGGTGGGAGAGTCTGTCCATAGGACAACAATCAGTCGTACACTGCACAAATCTGGCCTTTATGGAAGAGTGGCACGAAGAAAGCCATTTCTCAAAGATATCCATAAAAAGTCTCGTTTAAAGTTTGCCACAAGCCACCTGGGAGACACACCAAACATGTGGAAGAAGGTGCTCTGGTCAGATGAAACCAAAATCGAACTTTTTGGCCACAATGCAAAACAATATGGCGTAAAAGCAACACAGCTTATCCCAATGATCCCAAACATAAAGCAAAATCTACAATGGAATGGTTCACAAATAAATGTATCCAGTTGTTAGAATGGGCAAGTCAAAGTCCAGACCTGAATCCAATCGAGAATCTGTGGAAAGAGCTGAAAACTGCTGTTCACAAATGCTCTCCATCCAACCTCACTGAGCTCGAGCTGTTTTCCAAGGAAGAATGGGCAAGAATTTCAGTCTCTCGATGTGCAAAACTGATAGAGACATACCCCAAGCGACTTGCAGCTGTAATCACAGCAAAATTTGGCGCTACAAAGTATTAACTTAAGGGGGCCGAATAATATTGCACTCCCCACTTTTCAGTTTTTTATTTTTTTTACAAAAGTTTAAAATAACCAATAAATTTCGTTCCACTTCACAATTGTGTCCCACTTGTTGTTCATTCTTCACCAAAAAAATTAAAATTTTATATATTTATGTTTGAAGCCTGAAATGTGGCAAAAGTTTGAAAAGTTCAAGGGGGCCTATTACTTTCGCAAGGCACTGTATGTGATAACTAGGGCTGGTTTCAGATTGGCGTAACATGACCACTTTATTGCTCACATATTATGGACGTAACCTCTGAAGTTCCTGCAGTTCATAATTACTTGTGGTGGAGAACTATAATTCTAGATCTGGTAACCTACTGGAAGTCCAGGTGTTTTGTTTGTACTGTGGGTACAAAAAAAAAAAAAAAACACCCGCTATTATATCCATCTGAAAGCAGCCAAAAACTGGGATTTTATATGGTGACAATCAATGGGTGAAAGTGTTATCTGACTGATGGAACTTGTCTGACCGCCTGTCTGAAATGTTTTATACGTTCATCTCTAGTGATAATCGTTATTGCAATTATTGTAGCGTAACGGATATCGCTAGAGAGGCGGTCGGTGTTTTTTACTATGTAAAGATTAGGTATGGACAGGATAGGGACAGTTTCAAATGTAAACTTTATTGATGACTTTGTGTATGTGTTTGGTGCAACTCTTTTGGTGCTGCAATCTGAAGAATGGTAAACATCTGGGTCACAGCGTCGATAAACTTCCTGGTTATGTTCAAAGGGGTATGACATAAGAGTACCCCTCTGATTAGGCTCAGAGGGGTATTACATTATCCTTCTATGTGACAATCAGAGAGAAACAGTATAGTAAGCTCTCTGATAGGAGAGGGGATAATATGGACAGAAGTCCATGCCCCCCCCCCCCCAGGCTCACATACAGGTTATGCACAGACAATGATGAGTTATCATTGACGCTAGGTTAACACCTGCATTGAGGTTTCCGTTCTTCAGGTCCACTTGGGGACCAGAAAAACGGAAACCCAATCCGCTTAAAAGTGGTAACCTGCGGAAACCCACGGAGCACATAGACTATAATGGGGTGTGCAGGGTTTCTGCAGTAAGTCAGTTGCCTTTTGTGACTCTGGTTGGCGCTACAAGCTGAAAAATTTCTGGTTCATC
Source organism: Leptodactylus fallax (assembly GCA_947044405.1). NCBI lineage: Eukaryota > Metazoa > Chordata > Amphibia > Anura > Leptodactylidae > Leptodactylus > Leptodactylus fallax. The sequence continues at coordinate 2,549,247 of CAMRHE010000226.1, forward strand.
ATCTTCCAAATGCTGTACTGGCCCTGGCTGCTGCTGCTTTTACTCCTCCTGACACTTGTGGCAGTGGCAGAGGAGGTGGGGCGCTGGCTGAGTGAGGTGGACTGGGAGTGGGCAGAGGCCACCTGGGTACACATACGAGTGGCAGTTGCTGTGGTCTCCCGAAAGCCTATCCTGTTGTTTAAATTTTTCTTCCCTTTGGGAAGCAGGAAAGAAGTCCTCAATTTTGTCTTTAAAGCGAAGGTCTAAAAGCACTGCCATCCTGTACTCATCCCTCTGCTTGATGCTTTTTATATGTTTGTCACTGTGTAAGCAGCAGAGCATACAGCCTGCTGTGCTTGCCAGTGTATGTACGGACCCAGGGGCCTGCCATTGTTGGTGTTCTTGGCCAGCGTGGTTGCCACCATCATCATCATTATCATGAAACAGATAACCGTTAGCCTTCTCTAGCTGTGTCTGTGAGAGTTTTTCTCCTCCTCCTCTTGCAGTCTAGGAGTCCCAGTTCCTCTACCATAATGATCCTGACCCAGATCCTTATCCTCATCCATCAACACAGGGCGATGACATTGAATAAGAGGTGGAAACTGTTTCTCCTCTTCCATCCCTCGTAGCATGAGTGTAAGGGTTTCCTGTAAGATATAAAATAGAGGGATCACATCGCTGATGCTGACAAATCTGGTGGCTCCTTCAAAGGGCATGAGAACAATTCCCTCATGAGCCATCAAAGACATACAGTCGGGAAAAAAAGTATTTAGTCAGCCACCAATTGTGCAAGTTATCCCACTTAAAAAGATGAGAGAGGCCTGTAATTGACATCATAGGTAGACCTCAACTATGAGAGTCAAAATGAGAAAACAAATCCAGAAAATCACATTGTCTGATTTTTAAAGAATTTATTTGCAAATTATGGTGGAAAATAAGTATTTGGTCAATAACAAAAGTTCATCTCAATACTTTGTTATATATCCTTTGTTGGCAATGACAGAGGTCAAACATTTTCTGTAAGTCTTCACAAGGTTGGCACACACTGTTGCTGGTATGTTGGCCCATTCCTCCATGCAGATCTCCTCTAGAGCAGTGATGTTTTGGGGCTGTCGCTGGGCAACACGGACTTTCAACTCCCTCCAAAGGTTTTCTATGGGGTTGAGATCTGGAGACTGGTTAGGCCACTCCAGGACCTTGAAATGCTTCTTACGAAGCCACTCCTTCGTTGCCCTGTTGGTGTGCTTGGGATCATTGTCATGCTGAAAGACCCAGCCACATTTCATCTTCAATGCCCTTGCTGATGGAAGGAGGTTTGCACTCAAAATCTCACGATACATGGCCCCATTCATTCTTTCATGTACATAGATCAGTCGTCCTGGTCCCTTTGCAGAGAAACAGCCCCAAATCATGATGTTGCCACCCCCATGCTTCACAGTAGGTATGGCGTTCTTTGGATGCAATTCAGCATTCACTCTCCTCCAAACACGACAAGTTGTGTTTCTAGCAAACAGTTCTACTTTGGTTTCATCTGACCATATTACATTCTCCCAATACTCTTCTGGAACATCCAAATGCTCTCTAGCAAACATCAGATGGGCCCGGATATGTACTGGCTTAAGCAGGGGAACACGTCTGGCACTGCAGGATCTGAGTCCCTGGCGGCGTAGTGTGTTACTGACAGTAGCCTTTGTTACGCTAGTCCCAGCTTTCTGCAGGTCATTCACTAGGTCCCCTGTGTGGTTCTGGGATTTTGCTCACCATTCTTGTGATCATTTTGACCCCACGGGGTGAGATCTTGCGTGGAGCCCCTGATCGAGGGAGATTATCAGTGGTCTTGTATGTCTTCCATTTTCTAATTATTGCTCCCACAGTTGATTTCTTCACACCAAGCTGCTTGCCTATTGCAGATTCAGTCTTCCCAGCCTGGTGCAGGTCTACAATTTTGTTTCTGTTGTCCTTCCACAGCTCTTTGGCCTTCACCATAATGGAGTTTGGAGTGTGACTGTTTGAGGTTGTGGACAGGTGTCTTTTATACTGATAACAATTTCAAACAGGTGCCATTACTATAGGTAATGAGTGGAGGACAGAGGAGCCTATTAAAGAAGAAGTTACAGGTCTGTGAGAGACAGAAATCTTGTTTGTTTGTAGGTGACCAAATACTTATTTTCCACCATAATTTGCAAATAAATTCTTAAAAAATCAGACAATGTGATTTTCTAGATAGGTTTTCTCATTTTGTCTCTCACAGTTGAGGTCTACCTATGATGTCAATTATAGGCCTCTCTCATCTGTTTAAGTGGGAGAACTTGCACAATTGGTGGCTAACTAAATATTAATTTGAATTAACCTATTGTTCATGTGGTCTGCTGCATGCAATAATTGTTTGCCATATTCTGCTGCTCACACAGATGCTCCAGCAAGTTTAAAGTGGAGTTCCACCGAGTTGGAATGTGACAGAAATTGGTGCAAAGGTAGACTGTTTGTTGCGGCAGATCGAGCAGGCTGTTTTTTATGACATAATTACGGCTGAAATGCGCAGAGATTTTTCTGACCATGAGGGGCAGCTCTTTTAAGCCACTATACAGGTTAGAGAGCCAAACCACCAAATTAAGGGCATGTGCCATACAGGGACAATGTGTCATTTGTCCTAACTTCAGAGCGACAACAATATTGGTGCCATTGTCGTTGAAAGCGCTGCCTAGTAGGAGTTGGTGAAGAGCCATCCAGGGGGATACTTTCTGCAGGATACAGTGAAGAAGCTCCTCCGCTGTGTGGCAGGTCAGGGCATCTATACCATCTCCTCAGGATTTTATCCCCTTCCTGACATCTGCTACAGCGCAGCAGGGATGGACTTACTGAATACCACCATACTATTACAGCAGAATTATGGTGCGCACAGAGAAACTGTGTGCACACTATATGTCTAGCAGGTGACAGCCGTTGCATACGGCTGACACTTTTCTACAACACCCAAATACAGAGCTGAGCTCCAGTTGGGTGTTAACCCCTGAGATGTCTGACCGCGACATCTCATAGGTGTTACTATATAATATTCCCCTGTCACACCCAAGCTACGTGTTCGAGCAGTGCCTGTGTTCCGATTCAGCAGCCCAGGGTCTGATCAGTGGCCCTGGGTTTGCCGTGCCGCATACCTGGTTGATGCTTCCCATAATGGAGGCTTGTCATTTCTTGGTACTCTCCACTGCATTAGCACTTTAGGGGCAAATATGTCATGGCACCTGAAAAAGATTCTGCCCTCCAAAAGCCTAATGGCGCTCCTTGCCGTGTGCCAAAACATCCGTTTTCCTCCACATGTGGGGTATTTCCGTTGGATACATTTTCTCCTTTAACCCCTTGTAAAAATGAAAAAATTGTGGCTAAAACATTTTATTGCAAAAATAAAAAATTTTTTCACTGCCCAATGTGAATAAAATCTATGGGATCAAAATACTCAGTATAGCATTTGATAAATTCCTTGAAGGGTGTAGTTTCCAAAATGCGGTCATGTTTTGGGGTTTTCTGTTGTACTGGTATTTTAGGGGTCTGTAAATGAGACATGGCACCCAAAAATTATTCCAGCAAAATTAGCCCTCTAAAAGCTAAATCGCACTCTTTCGGTTACAAGATCCGCCATATACCCATACAACAGTTTACAACCACATATGGGGTATTGCTGTGTTCAGAAGATATTGTGTATCAAATTGTAAGGTACTTTTTCTCCTTTTAACCTTTTGTGAAAATGAGAAATTTGGTCCTATTTTATTGGACAAAAAAGGAATTTTTCATTTTCATATCCCACTGTTAGTAAATTTGGTGAAACAGCTGAGGGTTCAAGTTGCTGATTATACCCCTCGATAAATTCCTTGAGGGATCTAATTTCAAAAATGAGGTAACTTGTTGCTTTCCACTGTGCTGATACCTCAGGGGCTCTGCCAATGCGACATGGAACCTAAAACCAATTCCAGCAAAATCTGCTCTGCAAATAGCTCAATAGTGCTCCTTCCCTGCTGTGCCAATACAGAAATTTATATCCACTTGTGGGGCATTTCTATAGTCGGGAGAAATTGCTTAACAAATTGTGGGGTGCATTTTCTCCTTTAACTTCTTGTAAAAATGAAACATTTTGGGTTAAAGCAACATTTTATAGATAAGAATGTAATTTTAGGAGGGGGCGTGGCTTGGCATGGGCGCGAACGGCAGCAGACACTGAGAGCTCTGACCGGTTCCCCGCTGAAATAGGTCCATAAGTACCCCAAAATGGGCAAAACAAGAGGCAAAAAGACCCCAGAGGAGCCCCTTACCTCCCAGTCACAGGAGGGGGGCATCTCCAGTTATTTTCTCCCGCTGCAGGGGCAAGAGGGATCCTCCGATGCCGAGGCCTGTAGGGGAACGCCGACGCCATTTTCCCAGCAGCGCGCGTGATCCGACGGGTCAGAGCAGCGCTGCGCAGCCACTACAGACAGCCCGACGGTTCCCCTCCGCTGGTGGAGGGAGCAGCCTCACCGTTAAGGGAGACGTCCTCCTCACATCCTCCTTCCAGCGCTGACAGTGACCCGGCGCTCAGCGCTTCCAAGGCAGCTCCAGACCCGAGAGCAGCGGCGGTGCGGGCACCGCTGATCTCCCCCACCCAACCAAACAACGCGGTAATTAAAGGGGCAGTATGGGGAGCAGCCTCACCTTTACCCTCTAACGGGCCTCATCGCCACAGACCAGACCCACAGACCCCGACCACCACACTGTCTGATCTGTCCTCAGGAGAAGAGGACGATCCACCTTCCACCTGCAAGAAAAAAGTGAGTAGCCGTCAGGCATCTATCTCTACCCACGTTTCGGCAGAGTCTGTAGTATCTCACCTCCCCCCTCCGGAGGAAGCGGCCATTACGCTACAGGGACATCCGGAACTGCAGGCGTTACTCGCTTTAGGCAGAAGGGACATGGATAATTTAGCCACAGATCTGAAACGTGCGTGGCGTCATGACCTGCAAATAGTTAAAACAGATATAACAGACCTACAATTCCGAGTTGACAATTTGGAGCAGTTTCAAGCGTCAGTGACGTCCTCCCTTCAGTCGCTTCACCAGATGTCATCTGCCCATACCACTCATTACCGCAGGCTCACTTCCCATATAGATGACATACAGAACCATAATCGCCTCAATAATATAAGGATCCGCGGCCTACCTGAAACCACCCAGGCCGCCGACCTAGTACCGGCACTCACAAGCATATTCAATACCATCTTGGGGAGCCCCCCTGAGACGCACATAGAAATGGACAGAGCACATCGGGCCCTCCGACCTCGCAGCTCAGACCCAGCGAGACCGAGGGATGTCATATGTAGGATCCACTACTTCACCGTAAAGGAGGATATAATGTCCAAAGCTAGAAATCTCAAGAGCATCGACTTTAGGGGTGCCCCTCTATCCATCTTTCCGGATCTCTCCAGACACACTCTACGTCAAAGGGCAGCGCTGAACCCGCTACTTGCTGCACTCCAAGAATGAGGGATTCCCTATCGGTGGGGATTTCCTTTTGCTCTCCAGGTCCGCAGGCAGGATAAGCTGATCGTCTTGACATCCCCGGAGGACCTCCAGGATTTTCTCCGCGCACTTGATCTTCCAATGATCCGCCTCCCGATCTGGGAACAGATGCTCAATGACTTAGATCGCCCAGCTCCTCCTACGATGGTCCGAACCGCTACTAGAGATCGAGCAACAACTCCTCCAGGGCCCCAAAGACCAAGGCGTAGACGTCGCCTGGCAACAGAACGTGACCATCCGGCTTGATCTCACTCTTCCCAGGTGAACTGTTCTCGCTGGACTTTATAGTTTGGGGTTATACCATTGTCGAATTTTTAAATGTTCTATTGCCTATTTTTGTTAAATTTGCACTTCTTCATTAGAGACCTATTCACTATGTTGCCTCTTCACGCATAATTTAACATAGGGGGCCACATAGTCTCTGGTTATTTGTCAGTTCTTGACCTCTTTAGCTCTTCTTCTTGTCTTGCTGCCTTGGGCTCGGCCTTCTTCGTTCCCACATAGCTAAGGTTCTGCAGTGCAGAACCAAACAGAGACGCGTGCTCCTACCCCATACTCCCACTGAGGGTGCCCTGTCTGCCGTCTTCAACCTTAATTCCCCTCCTCCCTCCTGCTCCTCGAGGTCTCTGTCCTCCAACGCCGGGTACCACTGACCCAACTCTAACCGCTCCTGCTCTCGCCCCCTTCTTTTCCGCCCTCACTATCCCTCCCCTTCCACTGCCTATGGCGGACATTATAATATCCTCATTCAATGTTAAGGGATTGAATGTACCTGAGAAGCGCTCTCAAGTTCTTTATGATGCCCACAAGCGTAGGGTCCAGATTCTCTGCCTACAAGAAACACATTTTCTTGCTGATCATGTGCCCACTATTAAAAACCGCTACTATCCGTTATGGTCCCATAGTAGTAACACACAGGGTAAAACTAAGGGGGTTGCCATCTTTTTCCACAAAAACCTCCCTGTAAAGATTATAGACTCCCTGACAGACCAGGACGCTAGATTTATCTCATATGTGAAATATATGGGTCAGTGTACATAGTAGCCAATATATACGCACCGAACACCGGTCAGATCCCCTTCCTTGTCTCAGCCCTGAACGCCCTCCAATCTTTTGCCAAGGGCCATCTCATACTATGTGGAGACTTCAATCTCCCTTTGAACCCTTTAATAGACACCTCTGAAGGTAGGTCCCATATCCCCCTACAGTGCTTTAAACAAGCTCAGGAAGCTTTTACACTCCATGTTGTTGTGCGATGCCTGGCGGATCCTTCATCCGACCGATAAAGACTTCTCATACTACTCCCATGCTCATAACACATATAGTAGGATTGACTATATTCTTACATCCCACGCTATTTTGCCTCAAGTGACTGCAGCCGGGATTGGTACAGCATTCCTCTCTGACCACTCTCCAATCACATGCACTATTCGTATGTCGCCTCCGGGACCTCGCCCACACTCTTGGAGACTGAATGAGTCGCTCTTGCTTGATGCTGCATGTATGGCCAATCTCAAACTCACTGTTTCCAACTTTGTGACAGACCATACCCATGACTCCACCTCTCCACCGATTCAATGGGAAGTCTTAAAATGTGTGCTTCGTGGAGTGCTGATGAAACATGGGGCTAGAATTAAGAAGGAATCGGGGCTTAAGTTCCAGTCGCTCCTTTGAGACTTAGCTGCCCTTGAGGCACAACATAAATTATCCCTACAACAGTCTACCCTGGTTGCACTGACGGCTACGCATCAGGAGATCAGGTCCTTGTTGGAGCACAGGCAACAGCGACCCCGCCAATAAGGCAAAAAACCGTCCTTTTGTGGGGGGGAAAAGGGGGGGGCCCCCTGGGCCGCGCCCCGTAAAAGGGGGCGGCCCCCCCCTTTTTTAACCCCTTAAAAAAACCCACCCGCAACCAAAAACAAATAAAAATAAATAAATTGTGGCGGGTTTCTTATAAAAAAAAAAATTCTATAACCCCCCCCCCCCCCGCCCCCCAACACACACCCCCCCCCCCCCCCCCCCCCCCCCTTTTATATTAATTACCCCTCCCTCTTTTTCCCTTTTAAACCCCAAAATTTTTCCTTTTTTTATTACCTTTTTCCCCCCCCTGGTTTGGTTGGGGGCTTCCCCCCCGCGCGCGGGGGCGGGGCCGGGGCGGGGCCCCGTCTCCGCTCCTTTTTTTTATAATTTTATCCTCCCTCTCCCCCCTTCTTTTTTTTTAACTCTATCTCCCCTCCCCCCCCCCTCCCCCCCCCCTTTTTTTTTTTTTTTTTTTTTTTTTTTAAACTGTAATTTTTATTGAAAAAGTTTTTTAAAAGAAATACAAGGCAAATGTAAAGCAAATAATCTGTTACATCAGAGAAAACAACAACAGAAAGACTCAATTTGGGGGAAAACAAAAAACATGACAAAGGAAAGAAACAATAAGGGGAGAAACAAGTTGGGAGTCAGGCATCAGAGACCCTGTGTGGCACAGTAGGAATCCCAGTGGGACCAAATTGCTTCAAATGCCTCTACCGTATGGTTGAGGGAGGCAGTCAAGTACTCCAGACTGCGGATGTCCTTCAGACGGGCTATCAATTCTGAGACTGCTGGGGGAAGAGCCTTTCTCCAATGGCGTGCTATAAGTGTTTTGGCCGCGGTACACAAGTAAAGGAATAATTTAGATGTATTTTTACCGAGACCTTTTGGCGGGAGATTAAGCAGATAAACCATGGGATCCAGGGGTATACCCTGGATGAAAAGAATGTGAGTCATCCTCTCAACCTCGAGCCAGAAAGGGCGAACTAAGGGGCATTCCCAAAAAACATGAAACAGTGTTCCAAGTGTTGCCCAGCATCGCCAACAACTAGAAGAAATAGTGGGGTTAAGAGTATGTAATAAAGCTGGGGTATGATACCAGTGCATAAGTATTTTGTATTGCGTTTCCCTAAACGTTACACAGGAAGAGGATTTAGCTGCACAGGACCATATGACCTGCCACTGGCTGTGCGGAATATGGGTGCCCAGGGTTCCAGACCACCGGGTCATATATTTGTGGGCCACCGGGGTCTGACCCCCCTGAGAGGTCAAGAGCCTATAAATATTTGAAATCAGGCCTCTAGTGGAGGTACCTGCCCGACACAGTCGTTCAAAAACTGTGGGGAGGGAGACCCGGGTGGACCCAAACTGGGAAACAACAAAATGGACTATTTGCTGATAATGGAACCACTCTGAGGTAGGCAAGTGCTGTATGGAAGTGAGGTAGTCGAAGGACCTGAGCTCCAAGGTCGACGGGTCCACCAAGTCTGCTATGTGGAACAAACCCAGCCCACTCCAGGGCCTGACCATAGCGGCGGTGAGTCCACTTGGAAGGAGTGGATTATATAAAAAGGAAATCATAGATGAGTGCGGAGCGGCCAATCAAAAGAGCTTAGAACAAGTATTCCAGATAGACCGGGTAAAGCCGATAGGGCCTAGCAGCGGAGTAGAGGGTAGGGGGGGGGGGAGGACCACAGATATGCATTGGGGTGAACAGGAGCTAGCCAAAGCTTCTCTATCTCCACCCATTTCGTGTGCGCCTGGGATGCCGCCCAAAACGGTATACTCCGCAAATGAGCAGCCCAGTAATAATGCAGCAGGTGTGGAGCCCCCAGTCCCCCGTCCGACTTACCCGCCAGCATCACTGATCGGGGAATGCGATGGCGTTTGCCATTCCATATAAATTGGAAGATTGCTTTCTGTAGTGATTTCAGTTCGGACCTAGGGACTGCCACTGGGAGAGTTTCGAAGAAATAAAGAAGCTTGGGGAGGAGGGTCATCTTAACCGCAGTTATACGGCCTAGGAGAGAAATATGGAGAGGACGCCATTTATCTAGGAGAGAGCGGAGCTCATGAAACAGGTGAGGATAATTGACTGAATACAGTGTATGGTATGAAGAGGATAACTGGACACCCAAATAACGTAATGAGTGGTCCCTCCACTGGAAAGCAAAATTAGTCTTAAGCAACTGCAAAGTCTCGCTTGGGATATTTAGAGGCAGGGCTTCCGTTTTACTAGGGTTAACCTTATAGCCCGATAGGACTCCATATTCCTTTAAAACTCGGAGAAGGTTCGGGAGGGAGGTATGGGGTTTAGTGAGGGTCAACAGGACATCGTCTGCGAATAAACTAATTTTAAATTCCCTATCCCTCACAAATACCCCGGTGATATCTGAGGCAGATCTAATTTGGGCCGCCAGGGGTTCAATACACAATGCAAATATTAAAGGTGACAAGGGGCATCCCTGACGGGTTCCATTACGAATGGATAAAGGTTGGGAGGAAGCATTAGGTAGCTTGACCACTGCCGAGGGGCGGGAATAGAGAGCCCTTATGGCCGTGAGGAAGGCCCCCGAGAACCCGTAACTCTCGAGGGTGGCTATCATAAATGACCAATCAAGGCGATCGAAGGCCTTCTCAGCGTCCAGACTTAAAAGCAAAGTGGGGGTGGAAGAACGGTTAGCTACATCAATCAAGTCCACTGTCCTTCTAGTGTTATCTCCTCCCTGGCGACAGGGGACAAATCCCACCTGGTCCTTGTGGATGAGAGTCGGAAGCCAAAGGCCAAGCCTATTTGCCAAAATTTTTGTAAATAGTTTGAGGTCTGTATTCAGGAGGGCAATGGGACGATAGTTAGAACATTCCTGATGGTCCTTATGTGGCTTTGGGACCAAGGAAATGTGAGAGTGCAGCATAGTATGCGCGATCGGGGCTCCATCCAAAAAAGAGTTGAAGAGTTTACACATATGAGGGAGGAGATCAGAATGGAAAGTTTTATAATAAGCATAAGTGAACCCATCAGGGCCCGGAGCTTTACCATTAGGGAGACCCTCCAAGACGGCAGTTAACTCCTCGCCCAATATTGGAGCATTAAGTGAAGAGAGAGCTGAGGGCGGGAGGACCGGGAGCCGACAGGAGGTCAGATAGGATTGCAAGTTTGTCTCTGTAGCGGAGGGGCCTCTCCCAGCAGCCGAGGGAAGGTTATACAGTGTAGTGTAATAATCTCTAAACAAGGTCGCTATAGTGTCGGGATGGTGTTGTAGGGTGCCCTGGGAATCTTGGACAGCATGAGGCGTAGAGGAAACCCGGCGGTCTCTCAGGGTTCTGGCTAGGAGTGTATGGGCCTTATTTCCCCTCTCATAATACCTCTGGCGGCTGTAGAGGAGAAGGCGATGGGTGGCCTGGGTAGCGAGGTGGGTCCGCCCTAGCAGCTACCAATTGACGCAGCAAGGATACTGTGGGTCGTGACGCTAGTCTCTCGGTTAGGGATCTGATCCTACTAATTAAAGCCTCCTCTCTGACCCTTCCATTTCTCTTGGCCTGTGTTCCCAGTGCAATACAGTGACCTCTCATTACTGCCTTATGGGCCTCCCACAGTGTAGATATAGCGGGGACTGACTCAAGATTAACTCGAAAGTATTCTTGGAGGTGGGTACAAAGTTTACCCTTGGTCTCTTGTGAATGAAGGAGGGATTCATTAAGTCGCCAATGGCAACGTTTTGTCGGAGGGCAGGAGGGAGACAATGTTAGTACGGGCGCGTGATCGGACCAGGATATGGGGCCTATGTCAGCTGACTTGAATAAGCGAAGGGTTAATGTGTTATCGAAAAAGTAGTCTATTCTAGAGTGGGTTTTATGGGGGTGGGAGTAAAATGTAAAAAAGCGAACCAGAGGGATTGTCCACCCGCCAAAGGTCATAGAGGGCAGCCGACCGTACAAGGCAGCGAAACTCCTTTGCTAGTCTTGTCTGCGAGGGTCTAGGAGGATCATTATTGAGGGTGAATCTATCCATATTTTCAGAAAAAGCCATATTAAAGTCTCCTCCCAGTAACAGTGCAGATCCCTCAGACATTTGCAATTTCCCCAGGACCTGTTTAAGGAAGGGGATCTGAGAAGAGTTAGGGGCATATATGTTACACAAAGTGATAGGTTGACCGCGTAAAAGCCCCTCTAGGATAATATATCGACCCTGGGGATCTAAATGAGAGGCCGAAACAGTGATAGGGCAGGTACGAGAAAGCAGAATAGCTACTCCCCCCCTCCTACGACTACAATATGCCGAGTAAGCGGAGGGGAAGTAATGGCGAGCAAAATTAAACGTGCCAGTATGATCATAATGGGTCTCTTGGAGAAAAGCTACCTCTGCCTGTAGGGAGCGAAGCTCCCGCAGGACCATTCGCCGTTTTGAGTTGGAGCCCAGGCCCTTGACATTTAATGTAATGCACTTAACCATAGAGAAAACAGAGTGGGTTTGTAGCTAGCGTAAGGAAAAATGAGGAAGAGGCAAATCTCACCCAACCATCGAGAGTCGGAATCCTTGAAAAAAATAAAGGTGAAGGGTCCAGGCCACTGTAGCCAAACGAGTCTCCGAACCTGAAAAGGGGGGAAGAAAAGAGAAGGGACAGAAGGGGAGGGGGAAAGAGACAAAAGACACACAAAAGGACAAGGCATAACAAATAAAAAACAAAAATATTTAAAAAACACAATTAAACTAAATCTAGTGGTCGGGACTATATCTCCCGGCCGGGGGCAAAAAAAAAATGTCCAAGTCAGGGCCACAAATGACCCTTCCGGGGCCCAACCAGTGGGTCCACAGCTGGACGAAGCCCCCACAGTAGAGGGGGGAGTGGGTGGGAGGCGGGAGAGGATCAGCAATATGCAGATCAAAATAGACAGTTGGGGACCTAAGGATAGTAACATCTGTCAGTCACTGGGGGGGAAGGGGGAGTCTAACCCACCCGACCGTCCAAACTGAAACATAAGTAAAATGCAAAAAAGTAGTGGGACCATTAAAAGAAAAATGCGTATAAACATAAACAGCAATAACAACAGAACCCCCTAGTGAGCAAAGTAGACATATCCCTCCCAGAAACTAGGAGGGCCGAGAAAAAAAGATACAGTCACGGAGGGGGGGGGGTTCCACCCTTGATCTTCTGGAAGAACGTTGCTGGCGTCTAGCCGGGTTCTGGACTGTCCAGACCGGGGGAGGCGGTGGTGGCGGAGCAATCAGTTCCCAGTTCTGTAGGTCAGGGAGAGGAATATCCATAGCAGTGCAAAATGGCTCCAGGTCTGCATAGAACCGCAGGATAGCAGAGCGTCCATTGTGCCTAGCTGTCAAAGAAAAGGGGAATCCCCAGCGATACGGTATCTGCCGGTCGCACAGAAGCTGTAGCAGAGGGCGCAGATATCTCCTTTTCTGTAGCGTAATCCAAGAAAGATCCTGATAAAGTTGAATCTTGGCTCCTTCAAATTCAAAGTCTTTAAGACAACGGGCCTTGGAAAGGATGGTTTCCTTCAATGCATAATCGTGTACGCAGCAAATAACATCACTCGGGGTGGGGCCAGATCCCTTGGGACGCAGGGCCCTGTGCGCTCTATCCAGTTTAATTTTATGCGTAGGTGGTTCCTGCAAAATGGAGTTGAAAACCTCCCCCAAGGTAGCATGTAAATCCTCCTCCTGGGTAGCCTCAGGCACCCCCCTGACTCTGATATTATTGCGCCTGCGCCGGTTGTCCAAGTCCTCTAAATGGCGCTGCATGTCATTAACCACCTGGCATTGGGAGAGGACAGTGTCCGGGAGGTGAGACACATGAGAACGGGTCTGGTCATGATCATCTTCAAGGGTATCAACCCGGTTTGCAATATGCTGGAGATCTTGCCGCAGGACAGCGATTTCAGTGCGTATCTCTGAACGACATGCCGTTGTGACTTTAGCAACCAGGGAGTCAAAGTCCTCTTTTGACGGTAGATGAGCAAGGTAATCAAGCCATGGTGGAGGGTCAGAAGAGGCTGCCAGAGCAGATTGTAGCGGAAGTCGGGGTGGCGGTGCAGACGGCGGGGAGAGCTGGGTACAGATAGCCAGGGGGGACAAAGAAGGAGTCGTCCCCAAGTCTGCCTCCTCATCTCCTAGGAGGGGTGGGGGCTGCTGCAAGGGCATGAGGCTAGGAAGTTGTAAGGACTGCCGGGAGGTGAGAGGATCCCCCACAGGGCTAGGAGGACTCCCACGTTCAGATGGTAACATGTGGGGAGGAGAGGCAGTCGCTGAGGTCCCCCTGGGTCCCCCTGATATTGCGTGGGGGAGCCCGCTGAGGAGTGTACCGGCTGAAGCTGCGGGGGAGGGGGGCAGTCAGCGCTGCGATGTGAGCGGTCGCAGCGCTTGTCTTACCCGGCGGTGGAGATCGAGCGCCCGGGCTTTCAGCCTCCAGAAGAGCAGGAGGCCTTACAGGGAGACCTCTCTGCAGCGCGGGAGCCCCTCGCGCTGCCAGCGGAGCTGCCGCTGTAGTCATTCCGGAGGCGGTCGGCGCTGCTGCGGAGGAAGATGGCCGCCGTCTCGTGGAGGCCCGCGCTGCTGAAGCTGTTGCCGGCTGCAGGAACGCGGACAGGGTAGATTGTGACCTGTCCGCGGGTGCAGGGTCTCCCACAGCCAGTGTCCGGCTCGTTCTTTTAGCCATGGGGTTCTGTATGTCCCAAATGGTCCCACTTAGCTGACGGTAAGGTAGGAGCTCCTCCAAAGTGCGTCCTACTCCATCGGATCCCAAGCCACGCCCCCCCCCCCCTTTTTTTTGGTTTTTTTGGGGGTTTTCCCGGGGGGGGGGGGGGGGCCGGGGTGGGGGTGGTTTTGGGGGGTTTTTTTTGTTTGGGGGGGGGGGGGGGCTCTTCGGCGGGGTGGTGGGTGGGGGGGGGGGGGGGGGGGGGGGGGGGGGGGGGTTGGGTGGGGTGGGGTTGGTTTTTTTTTGGGGGGGGGGGGGGGGGGGGGGGGGGGGGGGGGGGTGGGGGGTGGGGGGGGGGGGGGGGGGGGGGTGGGGGGTGTTGGTGGGCCTTTGGACGCAGAGAAGGCCTTTGACAGGGTTGATTGGGGCTTCTTGGAAGCCACTCTCGCACATAGGATTGGGACCCAGGATGCTTACCCGCATACGCTCCCTTTATAACTCCCCGAGGGCACAGGTACGAGTTAATGGCACACTCTCTTCACCTCTTACTATATGCAATGGCACCCGCCAAGGTTGTCCTCTTTCACCTATGCTTTATGCCTTGGTGATGGAACATCTACTTGTAGCAATTAGGGATAATCCAGACATCCAGGGCCTCGGAATCCGTAATTTACATCTTAAGATCTCAGCATTCGCAGATGATGTCCTACTCTTCATCACTCAGCCGCTAACAACTATCCCATCTCTCCAACGAGAAATCAACTCCTATAGCTACTTTAGTACCTACAAACTCAACCTGTCCAAATGTACCGCCCTTAATGTCTCCCTGCCAGAGTCACAGCTTCGGGGTCTCCGTTCCTCTTTTTCCTTTACATGGTCCCAGAAATCAATTAAATACTTGGGGGTTCAGCTCCCTAGCAATCTAACCGATTCCTATACGCTTAATTTCCTTCCGATCCTGCGCACCTTGCAGACAGATATGAAACGATGGGACACCAAAGGCCTCTCTTGGCTGGGACGCAATTTGCTAAAAATGAATGTCCTCCCCAGACTACTCTATCTATTTCAGACTGTCCCTATAATGTTACCCAAACAATTCTTTACAACTATCCAGAAAACATTCACTAAATTCATATGGACATCCAAGCCACCGAGAATTGCAAGAAGTATCTTGACCAAACCCAAAGAGTGTGGCGTATTGGCGGTACCGGATTGCTCTAACTACTTCCTGGCTGCGGTCACTTCGCGCATTTTGGACTGGCATCACTCGGAGCACTCTAAACTGTGGGTTGCCTTGGATGGTTCCTTGAGTTCACTCCCACTTACTGCCCTCCCGTGGCTAGCTAAGCATTACTGGACAGATAGCTCCACCCATACACTTCCATACGTCGCGCTTCAGGTCCTTGGATCGTGCCGTGTTATGATCGTGTTATGCGTAGACTCTTTCTAAACGATGGACCTATGATGCCTATCTCAGGCAACCCGGATTTTCCTGCGGCGCTCCACTCCTCCTTTTTATCCCACGCTAGGGGCCAACAGATCCTCCGTTTCCACCAAGTTACAAGCACGACATCTCTCCTCCCCCGCCAAGAGCTGACCCATCCTGGGTCAGACCCTGACTCGGCCATATCCCACTGGCAATACGCCCAGCTAACTCACCTATATACCACTCTTAAGTTAAAGCACAATCTGCACAGAAAGTTACTGCCCTTTGAACGCATATGCCTCTCTCCCCATACCCCAGCTCACACAATCTCGCTTATCTATGGCATGCTGTGGGAGACTGCTACTGACTCCCTACCTGCTTACGTGGGTGGGTGGGAGAGGCAGCTGGGTGTCTCGTTCGCGCCAGATGTGTGGTCATCGGAATTCCAGGCGTGCCACAAATTCTCTATTTCCTGCAAGGCACAGGAGACTAACTATAAGATACTCTCCCGATGGTACAGAGTCCCATCTGTTCTCCATGAGATGCATCCCTCTACCTCAGATCGATGTTGGAGATGTAACTCTGGCCGGGGTACGATGAAGCACGTCTGGTGGGAATGTACGCTTTTACGCCCCTACTGTCAGAAGTTCGGCGTATAATTAAGATGGTTACGGGCATTTCATTAGGCGATGACCCGGCTCCCCTCCATCTCTCCATCTTCCCTTGTAAATATGAGAAACACATCCGCAAATTGATAGGCTTCATGCTGGTGGCCGCAAGGTCTGTGATTCCTAGACTATGGAAATCTCAAATGCCCCCCTCCCTAGTGTTCTGGCTCAAAGAGATTTTGCTCATCCATAGTATGGAAAATATGATGGCGGAGCTGCGACAGGATGACAGGACCCACCACCAAACATGGCTCCTTTGGAATCTTTTCTACCATTCCAGGGAATTCCAGTCTGCCTTCCCCTCTTATATCCCCCCAACAGGGACCTCCCCCCCCCCCCCCACCGACTTCTTCTAATTTCTAATCTCTTGTCATAATAATGTAAATGTGTTTTGACTTTACCTTACATTTTACTGCATTCTGTGTTTGGCCCTGCTGCGACAGAGCCTATGTTGTTCCCCATACCCTGTTAACCTCTTCTCATCTCCTTTCCCCCTGCCTCCCTCCCCCCCCCATCCAGGTACTTCCCTGATTATTTTATTGTATAAATTGCTTTATCTCTGTCAACATGAAAAGTTATATCTTTGTTCGGCTCTGCTGCTTTGCTCCATTTGTCATTTCTCAACCCCAATCCCCTCCCCCTACCTCCTTCCCCCACCCATGTGTTTCCAGCCCCAAAATGTTGTTTGAAATGTTTTTATGTTTAAATGTAAAAATTTCAATAAAATCCTTAATGTCGAAGAATGTAATTTTCCATTTTCATGGCCCAATTCTGTGAAAGACCTGTAACGTCAACGTACTTACTATACCCCTTGATAAATTCCTTTTCACTGTTTTGACACCTTGGTGGCTTGGCAAATGTGACATGGGACCTGAAAACTACTGCAGCAAAATCTGTCTTTCAAAAGCCAATTAGCACTCTTTCTATTTCAAGCACTGCCAGTGTACCAGCACATATGTGGTATTGTCATGTTCAGGAGAAAAATGTTAGTTGGTTATTCTCCTTTAACCTTTTGTGAAGATGAAAAATTTGGGGCTAAAGCGAAAAAAAAGGAATTTTTCCTTTTCACATCCCAGTGGTGGTAAATTAATTGAAAAACCTGTAGGGTCAAAAAGCCTTGATAAATTCCTTGGAGGGTCTAGTTTCAAAAATGGAGTCACTTTCCAGGGGTTTCCACTGTTTTGGCACCTCAGGGCCTCTGCAAAAACATAGTGCCTGAAACTGCCCTCCCAAAGCTCATTAGCGCTCTCTCTCTTCTGCATCTTGCTGTGTGCCCATACATCAGTTTGCATCCACCTGTGGGGTATTTTGATAGTCAGGAGAATTTGCATAACAAATTGTGTGATGCATTTTCTCCTTTTAGCCACTACTGAATTTGTAAATTCTAGGGCTAAGTGAACATATCAGTAAAAGAAATTGAAACGTGTAAATTTCACGTACATTTTGTCTTAATTCCTGTTAATCGCTTATAGGGTTAAGATACTTCTTATATGCTGTTTTGACTTATTTAAGGGGTGGAGTTTGAAAATTGGGTGATTTATGGATAGTGATATGGTAAATTAGATACTAGTTTGGGTGGTTTGACTATCTGTATTAAAAGCAGTTAACTTCAAACTTTTTATATTACATTTTTTTTTCAAAATTTCCACCAAATTTCCTATTCTTTCATAAAACATATGGCTCATAATTTACCACTAAGACAAAGGTCAATGTGTCACGAAATAACAATCTCAAAATGACTTTGGTGAGTTAAAGTGTTCCAAAGTTATTACCACATGAAGTGACACGTCAGATTTAAAAATTGAGCTCTGTCAGGAAGTCAAAAACTAGGTGTGGTGGTAAGGGGTTAAAGTTCTTTTCCTGAGTGTTGACAGGCCATCGGAAGTTTGTGGGAGAGAATGAAAATGTTCTGCTAGTCTTGATCTGAAAGTCGGATTCCCCAGTCTCTTTCCCAGGTCACAACATATGTAGGGGGATCAGTCTGGTGTTTCTTTTGGAGGATTCAGTAGAGAATGGATATCATCGTCTGTAGTAGGAGTGCCTCCAGGTTGGTGGTCGGAGCGTCAAAGGAACCCCCAGGTTGAAGGTTGCGGAGGAAGCCCTGTAGCTGCGCATATTCAAGCAGAACAGGGTCTCTTCGGGGCAGGATCCCTGCAAAGCAGAAAAGTGGGGAAGATGTGATCTGGCTCAGTCTGGGAGTTCACTGTTTTCCAGATCAGGAAACAATCCCTGTGTACCCCAGGGGGGGAAACCAGAGTCATCAAATAATAGGTTCATTTTTCCTGGCCAATAGGACAGCTCAAAACGGATCAGTAGCCTATCCCAGAGAGCCAGAAATTGATGTGTGAGCTTCGGCAGGTAAGATGCTGGGGGACAATGCGTGGGGGGTGCCAAGGGCAGGGAACGAAGTAAACGAGAGAGCATAGAGGGGCACAATATTTTATATATAGCACACTTGATATGTTGACAAAAAAAAAAAATGATATCCACATAGATCAAATCAAAAATAATAATATAAATATATTCTTATTATACATAAAATACATGACACATTACTTGACAATGTTAGTTTAATTTGTTGACATTATATACAGTGGGGAAAAAAAAGTATTTAGTCAGCCACCAATTGTGCAAGTTCTCCCACTTAAAAAGATGAGAGAGGCCTGTAATTGACATCATAGGTAGCCCTCAACTATGAGAGACAAAATGAGAAAAAAAAAATTCAGAAAATCACAGTCTGATTTTTTAAGAATTTATTTGCAAATTATGGTGGAAAATAAGTATTTGGTCAATAACAAAAGTTCATCTCAATACTTTGTTATATATCCATTGTTGGCAATGACAGAGGTCAAACGTTTTCTGTAAGTCTTCACAAGGTTGGCACACACTGTTGCTGGTATGTTGGCCCATTCCTCCATGCAGATCTCCTCTAGTGCAGTGATGTTTTGGGGCTGTCGCTGGGCAACATGGACTTTCAACTCCCTCCAAAGGTTTTCTATGGGGTTGAGATCTGGAGACTGGCTAGGCCACTACAGGACCTTGAAATGCTTCTTACGAAGCCACTCCTTCGTTGCCATGGAGGTGTGCTTGGCATCATTGTCATGCTGAAAGACCCAGCCACGTTTCATCTTCAATGCCCTTGCTGATGGAAGGAGATTTGTACTCAAAATCTCACAATAAATGGCCCCATTAATTCTTTCATGTACATGGATCAGTCGTCCTGGTCCCTTTGCAGAGAAACAGCCCAAAGCATGATGTTGCCACCCCCATGCTTCACAGTAGGTATGGTGTTCTTTGGATGCAACTCAGCATTCACTCTCCTCCAAACACGACGAGTTGTGTTTCTACCAAACAGTTCTACTTTGGTTTCATCTGACCATATGACATTCTCCCAATACTCTTCTGGAACATCCAAATGCTCTCTAGCAAACTTCAGACGGGCCCAGATACTGGCTTAAGCAGGGGGACACGTCTGGCACTGCAGGATCTGAGTCCCTGGTGGCATAGTGTGTTACTGACGGTAGCCTTTGTTATGTTAGTCCCAGCTTTCTGCAGGTCATTCACTAGGTCCCCCCGTGTGCTTCTGGGATTTTTGCTCACCATTCTTATGATCATTTTGACCCCACGGGGTGAGATCTTGCGCGGAGCCCCTGATCGAGGGAGATTATCAGTGGTCTTGTATGTCTTCCATTTTCTAATTATTGCTCCCACAGTTGATTTCTGCACACCAAGCTGCTTGCCTATTGCAGATTCATTCTTCCCAGCCTGGTGCAGGTCTACAATTTTGTTTCTGGTGTCCTTCCACAGCTCTATGGTCTTCACCATAGTGGAGTTTGGAGTGTGACTGAGGTTGTGGACAGGTGTCTTTTATACTGATAACAATTTAAAACAGGAGCCATTACTACAGGTAATGAGTGGAGGACAGAGGAGCCTCTTAAAGAAGAAGTTACAGGTCTGTGAGAGCCAGAAATCTTGCTTGTTTGTAGGTGACCAAATACTTATTTTCCACCATAATTTGCAAATAAATTCTTAAAAAAATCAATGTGATTTTCTAAATTTTTTTTCTCATTTTGTCTCTCATAGTTAAGGTCTACCTATGATGACAATTACAGGCCTCTCTCATCTTTTTAAGTGGGAGAACTTGCACAATCGGTGGCTGACTAAATACTTTTTTTCCCCACTGTAAATAAGAGCTCACATTAATCTGGAGCTGGCCCTGATATACAGTGCCATATATTATCAGTATATAAGATATATAAGAGGTCCTTATTATATACAATGTTTTCCTCATATACAGTAACATGTCTTAATATGTACAATGTCCTCCCTTATTATATACAGTGTTTTCCTTACTATTATATATTGTGTAAACCAGAGGTCCTCAACCACTGGTCCATGGTTCACCTGGTACTGGGCCACAGGTACCCTCATGCGACCCCCCACCACCACCGCCATGTTCTGAAATGTACAATTATTGTACTTAAAGAGGGGGAGGGTGGGACCTCCTCTTGCACACAGCCTGTGCGCATCTTCTATTTTCTTCCCAGTGATACTATAGAATAGGGGTCGAGGTTCCAGGAGGAAAATAAAAAATGCAAATAGGCCGCCTACCACATCACTGCTCTCCCTTAACTGTTTCATTTTCTCAAAGATGATTCATCCCATACCAGAATGGTTTTCAGATTCTGTTGGCCTGGTATATATCTAATTACCCGTGTCTCTGTATTTAAGAGGCCCGTGAGTGTGGTCTGTATTAAATATGGGATGTGGTAACTACACACATGGACAAAATTGTTGGTACCCCTCGTTTAATGAAAGAAAAACCCACAATGGTCACAGAAATAACTTGAATCTGACAAAAGTAATTTGCCAAACTACATGTTGACAAGCCACAAAGCTTCTGGAGAATGTCCTATGGACAGATGAGACAAAAATCGAAATTTTTGGCAAGGCACGTCAGCTCTATGTTCACAGATAGAAAAAATGAAGCATATCTTGAATAGAACACAGTCCCTACTGAGAAACATGGAGGAGGCTCTGTTATGTTCTGGGGCTGCTTTGCTGCATCTGGCACAGGGTGTCTTGAATCTGTGCAGGGTACAATGAAATCTCAAGACTATCAAGGGATTCTAGAGAGAAATGTGCTGCCCAGTGTCAGAAAGCTTGGTCTCAGTTGCAGGTCATGGGTCTTGCAACAGGATAATGACCCAAAACACACAGCTAAAAACACCCAAGAATGGCTAAGAGGAAAACATTGGACTATTCTGAAGTGGCATTCTATAAGCTGTGACCTAAATCCTATTGAGCATCTTTGGAAGGAGCTGAAACATGCCGTCTGGAAAAGGCACCCTTTAAACCCGAGACAACTGGAGCAGTTTGCTCATGAGGAGTGGGCCAAAATACCTGTTGAGAGGTGCAGAAGTCTCATTGACAGTTACAGGAATCGTTTGATTGCAGTGATTGCTTCAAAAGGTTGTGCAACAAAATATTAAGTTAAGGGTACCATCATTTCTGTCCAGGCCTGTTTCATGAGTTTTCTTTTTTATAAATTCTGTTGAAGCATGGTTGAAAAGCAATGTCTGACTTTCATTTGTTCATTTTCATTGAATTTTTATATATTATTACTTTTGTCATAAGTTATTTCTGTGACCATTGTGGGTTTTTCTTTCATTAAACGAGGGGTACCAACAATTTTGTCCACATGTGTATGTACTATTTGTGAATCACCATGTGGTACTGTAGGTTATGGACATGTCTGTTAAAATCTGTGGGGCTAAGCAGTAAAAACGTGCGCATAGAGCTCTGCCTTTTCCTACCCTACTGATTTTCAGACCTTCATGTGAGTGGACACACCACTGAATGGCCCTGCCCCCATTTCAAGCCCCATCCACCAACATCTGGCTGGACCCTTCTGAAATTCAGCATCATAATGATTTATGACGCTGTAAGCTTCAACATTAGAAATCAGTGCAGGACAGTAAAGCTAACTGGTTTTACATTAACCAAATCTCAGATGTGAGACTCGGTCCATGTATGTGCCAAATTTACTGGCCTGTACACTATGCTGGGAGACTGACTTCTAGCATCATAGATGCAAGTTCTCCCACTTAAACAGATGAGAGAGGCCTATAATTGGCATCATAGGTAGACCTCAACTATGAGAGACAAAATGAAAAAACATACCTAGAAAATCACATTGTCTGATTTTTTTTTAAGAATTATTTGCAAATTATGGTGGAAAATAAGTATTTGGTCACCTACAAACAAGCAAGATTTCTGGCTCTCACAGACCTGTAACTTTTTCTTTAAGAGGCTCCTCTGTCCTCCACTCATTACCTGTAGTAATGGCACCTGTTTGAAATTGTTATCAGTATAAAAGACACCTGTCCACAACCTCAAACAGTCACACTCCAAACTCCACTATGGTGAAGACCAAAGAGCTGTGGAAGGACACCAGAAACAAAATTGTAGACCTGCACCAGGCTGGGAAGACTGAATCTGCAATAGGCAAGCAGCTTGGTGTGAAGAAATGAACGATGGGAACAATAATTAGAAAATGGAAGACATACAAAACCACTGATAATCTCCCTCGATCAGGGGCTCCAAGCAAGATCTCACCCAGTGGCGTCAAAATGATCACAAGAGCGGTGAGCAAAAATCCCAGAACCACACGGGGGGCTCGTGAATGACCTGCAGAAAACTGGGACTAACGTAACAAAGGCTACTGTCACTACGCCAACAGGGACTCAGTGCCAGACGTGTCCCCCTGCTTAAGCCAGTACATATCCAGGCCCGTCTGAAGTTTGCCAGAGAGCATTTGGATGTTCCTGAAGAGTATTGGGGGAATGTCATATGGTCAGATGAAACCAAAGTAGAACTGTTTGGTAGAAACACAACTCGTCGTGCTGAGTTGCATCCAAAGAACACCATACCTACTGTGAAGCATGGGGTTGGCAACATCATGCTTTGGGGCTGTTTCTCTGCAAAGGGACCAGGACGACTGATCCATGTACATGAAAGAATGAATGGGGCCATGTATCGTGAGATTTTGAGTGCAAACCTCCTTCCATCAGCAAGGGCACTGAAAATGAAACGTGGCTGGGTCTTTCAGCATGACTATGATCCCAAGCACACCGCCAGGGCAACCAAGGAGTGGCTTCGTAAGAAGTATTTCAAGGTCCTGGAGTGGCCTAGCCAGTCTCCAGATCTCAACCCCATAGAAGACCTTTGGAGGGGAGTTGAAAGTCCGTGTTGCCCAGTAACAGCCCCAAAACATCACTGCTCTAGAGGAGATCTGCATAGAGAAAATGGGCCAACATACCAGCAACAGTGTGTGCCAACCTTGTGAAGACTTACAGAAAACGTTTGAACTCTGTCATTGCCAACAAAGGATATATAACAAAGTATTGAGATGAACTTTTGTTATTGACCAAATACTTATTTTCCACCATAATTTGCAAATAAATTCTTTAAAAAATACTAGCTGATCACTATGTAACACAAATTTTGTTCCCAGCTTTTAAATGTTATATTTCAATTGCTTATGTCTAAAACAAATTAAAAATTGCTTACATTCATCATAAACTTCGCTTTTGTGACCAAGGCAACGAAAATTATGCATTTTTACTATAGAAACAGACAATTTTGCATCTTCTCATTTATACAGTCAGACTAAGAACACTATATGCATTGCAAATTTACACAGATTACCAAAAAACTGTTCAGAAGTGTGCGGTTTTCCAAGATTTATGACTATACTGCAAATCAGTTTCACGAATCAATCCCCAAATATAGTCGCCCATCATGTTTTCGTTATATTGTCCTTGGTAACGGCATTCAAAGTTCATAATGTCCTGGTGAAAGCGCTCGCCTTGCTCCTCTGAATAAGCTCCCATGTTCTCTTTGAACTTATCAAGATGAGCATCAAGGATATGGATTTTGAGTGACATCCTGCAGCCCATTGCAGCATAGTTCTTTATCAGAGTCTGAACCAGTTGTACATAGTTTTCATCTTTATGATTGCCTAGGAAGCCGCGAACCACTGCGACAAAACTGTTCCAAGCTGCTCTCTCCTTCCTATTCAGTTTCTTGGGAAATTCACTGCACTCTATGATCTTCTTGATTTGTGGTCCGACGAAGACACCAGCTTTGATCTTTGCTTCAGACAGCTTAGGTAAAAGATCTTGGAGGTAATTGAAAGCTCTCGACTCCTTATCTAGAGCCCTGACAAATTGTTTTATGAGCCCCAACTTGATGTGTAGTGGTGGCATCAGCACCTTGCGTGGGTCCACCAGTGGCTCCCACTTTACTGAACTCTGTCCGCTGAGGCCAGTCCCGCCTGTGGTAGTGCGCTTCAGTATCCCAGCTGTCCCAAAGGCAAATAAAGCAAGGATACTTAGTAAAACCACCTTGGAGGCCCATCAGGAATGACACCATTTTGAAATCTCCGATAACTTCCCAGCCGTACTCCTCATACTTCAAAAAGCACCTAGCAACAACACTGGCGTATTCCTCTTTCAGGTGCACCGAGTGAGCTACAGGAAGAGACGGATACTTGTTCCCATTGTGAAGCAGCATGGCTTTGAGGCTCTTGCATGAGCTGTCTATGAAGAGGCGCCACTCATTCGGGTTACAGGTGATACCTATAGCCTCGAATAGACCGGCCACATTGTTGCAGAAGCACAGTCCATCTTGATGACTGGAGAAGATGGAAAAAAACTTGGTGACGCTTCCTCTGATCTGTGACTTGGACGCTTTCATCTAATAAGTTCCATTGCTTGAGCCTTGATGTCAGAAGCTCAGCGTTGGACTTGGTGAGACCAAGGTCTCTGATCAGATCGTTGAGGTATTTTTGGTTAGGGTAGTATGGCTTCCGCTCCTCACCTGCATATGAAGAGAAATCGTGATCTTCAACGTCTTCCTCGATGTCTGACCTGTTGCTTTCTTTTGAAGGTGGTGTAGCTCTGTCTGGAGGTGTTGGTACAGGAAGTTCGGGGCAGTGTGGTACTGGGGCAATAGATGACGGAATGTCAGGATACATTACAGGCCGTGCATTTTTGCCAGTGCGACGTTTGGAAGGGTCCACCATGCAGAAGTAGCAATTTGTTGAGTGATCAGTCGGTTCACGCCAAATTCTTGGGATAGCAAAATGCATGGCTCTCTTCTCTCCCCTGTACCAACCTATAAGCAAACAAAATAATATTTGGATTGAGAATTTGATTTAGGCCTATTTCACACTAATGACTAGTGTGGGTGTGGGGTGAAGTGTGAATACTGTCGTTACCAGAATCTGAATAGATATTGAATTCACACCAGTCTGTCTAGGTCAATTCCCCTTTGTCTGTGATGGCCATTGCCCACTTACTATGCAATCCCAATCAATTAGATTCTGTCTCTCCGTCTCTCAGGAAGGGCTATAGTGGCCCTATATAACTGTAGTTATACAGCTACCTACAATTCTGTACAGTCCCAGAAAGTTCTAGATAATTCTGGGCAGTTCTAGAAGTTTCTTGATAGTTCTCACAATTCCAGAAGCTTCTTAAGTATCTTGAAATATTGCGAATATCCTTAAAAATAGATCAATTTCAAAATATCATTGTGCTGACCACAAAAGCAAAATTTACAGGGAATAATAACTTTTTTCTATTCATTTAAGGTACAAACAATTAGGAAAACACACTTAACAACTGGGAACAAATATTTTTTTTGAAAATTGTTACATGGTGAAATCAGACAATGTGATTTTCTAGATATGTTTTCTCATTTTGTCATAGTTCATAGACCTCATAGTTGAGGTCTACCTATGATGTCAATTACAGGCCTCTCTCATTTTTTTAAGTGGGAGAACTTTCACAATTGGTGGCTAACTAAATACTTTTTTTCCCCACTGCATACCAGACAAAAACGTCTCCCCACTCTCAGGGTGCGTCATCATCTCGATCTCCTACTGTTGGCTGGAACCCCTCTGCAGTCCCCACCCCTCTCCTGTGTTCACTTTATAACAGTGCTAGCATCTAGTGCGCATGAGCAATCTTTGATCTCCCTGTATTGTAGATGGGAGAGGGGCGGAGACTGCAGAGAGGTTCCAGCCAACAGTAGCGGACCAAGATTTTGATGATGTGCCCGGAGAGTGGGAAGTGGAAACGGATGTGCCTGGTATTTGTGACATCACAAAGCAGGCTAGCAGCACTTATACATTGATATAGCAATTTCTAAAGTTCTGAGTTTTGCACAACCTCTAATAAATTATACTGTAATTTAATGAAATTTCACACTGTTATTAGTACACATGTTTTATTGCATTATGTTCTTTTGTTGCCCTACATGATGAAAGTGTTCAAATTTGTTCATGAGTGTAGGCAATTCTATAATGCTACATGCACAAGCTGTAGATTATGCAGATTTTCACATGGAAAATTCACTGAGTAATACAGTAGCATTTAAATCAATGAGATTTTTAATCTTGTACACAATGCTGATTTTTTCCTGTGTGAAAATTGACAAATCTTGCATATTTTAAAATTTCATCATTTCATTTCAATAAGGGGTGAAATGAGCAAGAAAATCTGTGAAAAACCCTGAAAATCTGCAGCAAACATTTCACGAGCACATCTAGCTCACAATGGGACAGAATTTTACAATATAATTTTGGTGTATCTTGGCATGTGTAAGCCATGCCTCCTTTTTCTGCGAAGCCACATCCACATGTCTAGCAAGTTAAACATTTTTAACCCCTTAACGACCCAGGGTGTAATAGTACGTCCTGAGTTGCATGACGATGTATGGAGCGCGCTCAGGAGCTGAGCGCGCTCCATACACCGCGGGTGCCGGCTGTATAATACAGCCAGGACCCGCCGCTAACAGCTGCGATCGGTGCCTGCACCGATCGCAGCTGTTAACCCTTTAGATGCCGCGGTCAAACGGGACCGTGGCGTCTAAATTGCGCAGCCGATTAGTTGCCATGACAGCCAGGAGCCTATTGAAGGCTCCCAGGCCTGTCATTACATTACAGCTATTACGCGATGCCAGAGGCATCGTCTAATAGCAGTGAAGGCATTTTGCTATTCACTGCGATACAGTAGTATCGCAGTGAATAGTATCAGCGATCAGACCCCCTAGGTTTCAAGGTCCCTAGGGAGTCTGATCATACAAGTAAAAGTTGGAAAAAAAAAAAGTTTTTAAAAGTATGAAAAAAATAAAAAAAAACACAAAAGTTCAAATCACCCCCCTTTCCATAGATCAGATATAAAAGTAAATAAACAAAAGTGAACATAAACACATTAGGTGTCCCCCAGCTCCAAAATGCCCGAACTATTAAAATATTTATCCCATACGGTGAAAGGCGTAGCGGGGAAAAAAAATCAAAATGGCCAAATAGCGTTTTTTTCAACACTTTGCCTCCTATAAAAAATTGAATAAAAAGTGATCAAACCATCAGATCTTTCCCCAAATGGTATCAATAAAAACGTCATGTTGTCCTGCATAAAAATACGCCTTACCCAGCTCCATACATGTAAATATGAAAAAGTTACAGGTGACACAATATGGCGACGCAAAAAATTTTTTCTATTTAGCAAAGTTTTTAATTTTTTAAAAGGTATCCAAACATTACAAATACTATATAAATTTGGTATCGCCGTGTTTGTACTGACCCACAGAATACAGGTAACATGTCATTTTTACCACACAGTGAATGCTGTAAAAATTAAACCCATATGAATTTGGCGCAAATGCAGTTTTTCTCCAATTGCATCTCATTCTGAATTTTTTTCCAGCTTCCCAGTACATTGCACAACATATTGAATGGTACCATTACAAAGTACAATTTGTTTCGCAAACAATAAGCCATCATATGACTCTGTGAATTGAAAAATGAAAAAGTTATAGCTCTTGGAATGTGGGGAGGGAAAAATGAAAATGCAAAAACAAAAAATGGCCCGGTCATTAAGGGATTAAACCAAACCAGATGCACCAAAGATCCTCCACGTTTATGCCAGTGCCTAGTTGTAAATCTGGGCCATTTCAGTCAAATAGTATCTCAGGATTACTACAGAAAATGCTGTGCAGTTTGTCATTTTACCGTAATTGTGGTAAGCAGTGTTTTGAAAGCATCAACATTGTGTAAATGTACTCAGAGGCCAGCTGCACACAGGTTGTTTCCATACAGAAAATAGAGTCCTGTATAGCAGCCGTATTTCACAGACTTAAAGGATTGTCCCAACTTATTTTTGTACCATTTAAATAGTGCTGTTAAGGGGCCCATAATCATACAAAACATTACTTGCCGAAAATAAGCCCTAGCTACGTTTTCCAGGTTTTTTTGGAGTAGGCTTGAAATATAAGCCCTACTCCAAAAATAAGCCCTAGCTAATTTAACCCCTTCTCGACATCTGCCGTGCGATTACAGCGGATGCCGGGTCCTTAAAGATGGCGGCCGCTCTGCTGCAGAGCAGCTACCATAGCTGCCGTATCGGGTCTCCTCGGAGACCTAGAGTTAATTCCCGCGATCACTGTCTACCCTGATCGCGGGCATTGTTGAGCGTGACCCCCCCCCCCCCTCCTTCCCACCAAAGTCGCAGAACCGCCGGAGTTAATGCCTGCGATCAGAGTGGACTCTGACTGCGGGCATTGCTAAGTGTGACCTCCACGCTTACCCCCCGTAGTCCCTAGGGCTGGTCCCCACCTCCTATAGCTACTATACTGGGTCTCCTTGTACAGCAGAGACCTACAGTTAATGCCCGCGATCAGAGTCCACTCTGATCGTGGGCATTGTTGAGTGTGCCAGTCCATGACCCCCCCCCTCCAAATTGACCCCCCAAAGCAGAGAAACTATCCCCGGGGCCGTTCCCCACCAGCCCTGTACCTTTCACGTTGCAGGCCGGCTCTCGCGTGGCGAGATCGCAGAAGCTGACCTTTTCCTTTGACAGCCGGGAGCCTTAAGAAGGCTCCCAGGCCTGTCATAGGAATATTACTATTGAGGCTATGACCAGCCTCATTAGTACCATACTTCAATACATGTACATGTTGTGACAATGAGCAAAAACAATGGGGGAATTCACATATAAAGCATATATTGATAATGGAGAAAGCCCAAGGGGGCTGAATAAAAAGGAGGTTATTTACTTACCCAAATAGAAAATATCAAGTATGGACCATTATGAAAAGAGGTGTGGGAGGGAGGTTTATATAGAAGGTAAATGTTGATGGAGGTAATGTTGGACGCCCGCGCATGCGTGATGCAGTAATGGGGAAGTCACCGCTTTGTGTATTTTGAGCACGCACTGTAGGAAGCGCTCACTAAACAGGAAGGAAGGAAAGAAAGAAGAGAATGAAAGAAATAACCCCCCCCTTCCCTAGCACACATATGAAAGTACACAAACAAAGTGAAATACATACACGTTAGGTACATCTGTGTTTAAAAATGCCTGGTCTACAAACTTCAAAAATTATTTTTCCTAGTGAACACCATAGTGGAAAAAAAAATTGAGCGTTTTTTCACTGTTTAGCCTCCCATAAAAATTTGGATAAAAAACAATAGCAATAGGCATTCCCCAAATTGGTATAAATAAAAAGAACATCTGGCCCTGCAAAAAAACACCTTTAGCATCCTTGTACACGGAAATATAAAGAAGTTACAGGTATCAGAATATAGGGACTCCAAGAATTTATTTTGCACAGTTTTGGATCTTTTGTAAAGGGGTTAAAGCGATAAAAATTTAGTATAGATCCGTGTTGGCGAACCTATGGCATGCGTGCCAGAGGGGACACTCACAGCCCTCTTTGTTGGCACGCGCACTGTTGCCCCGATCGCTCACTAATGGGGAATCCGGTACAGGATTCCCCGTTAGTGAGCGAGTGCTTCTTTCAGCTGTATGTGCAAATGCACATACGGCTGAAAACTGTCAGTGTAGGCCGCGGGACTGCAGCTTACACTGACTGCAGAGTGTGACCTCTGCCCCGAAGTAAGTCATCAGCGCCTGCAGTCAGAAGAATGAGGATGCTACTTACCTGCTCTTCGTGGGACTGCAGGTAAGTAGCATATAATACTGTAAAGGGGCATATAATACTGTGTGGGGACCCACTGTGAAGTATATAATAGTGTCTGGGGGCCACTGCGGAGCGTATGATACTGTGTGGGGGCCACTGTGGAGCATATAATGCTATTCGGGGGCCACTGTGGAGCCCATTGTACTGTCTGGGGGCCACTGTGGAGTGCAATGTACTGTGTGGAGGCCCCTTCACTATTCATATAACACAGTATTTGTTTTATAGCAGACATGTGATATTATTACAGGCTGTAATAACATTGCACGGGCACTATAAAACAGATTCTGTGCGATTGTAAATAGTGAACATTAATTGTTCAAAAGTACCAAATGCAGTACAAAGTTGTTTGTATTATTGAAAGCTCTGTAAAGCACCATTTACACAACTGTATTTTGCGGGTCCATAACTGTCCGCAATTGTGGATCCGCACCAGTGGCATAACTAGGAATGGCTGGGCCCCAAGGCGAAAATTTCACATGCCCCCCCTCCCCGCACAAACCGCAATCCCCGCATTCCTGCACACACTATTATGCCCCATAGTGGCCCCTGCACACACTATTATGCCCCATAGTGGCCCCTGAACACAGTATTATGCCCCATGGTGGCCCATGCACACAGTATTATGCCCCATAGTGGCCCCTTCACATAGTATTATGCCCCATTGTGGACCACCCATGAACAATTATTATACTCTGGGGTCTTTTCAGACCTCCGGAGACCCAGAGTAGGATACAAACATATAAAACAATGTTACTTACCTCTCCCTGGCTCTGGCGCACACCCCGCTACTTTCGGTCTTCAATGTTGGACCAGACGTCACGTGAGCCAGGCATGCGTCGCGACGCATAATGACGCTGGCCTGGCCCAAGTGACATCTGGGATGTCACCAAGGAGGCGAAGACTGCCGGAGCGCAGGAGAGGTAAGTAACATTGTTTTATATGTTCCCTCACCTCCCCTGGGCCTCTGATCATTATACTCTGGGGTCTGAAAAGACCCCAGAGTATTATGATAGTAGTGTTCTAATCTAATAGATCTGTTCCTGATATCTCCATTGCAGTCTCCGGCCTTACCATAACTCCTAGGCAGTATGCCCGCTGCCTTGTGGTTTTGTTTGACTCAGACCTTTCCTTCACCCCCCATATCCAATCAGTCGCACGCTCTTGTCATCTCCACATCAAAAACATCTCCAGAATCCGCCCTTTCCTTACCACAGATACACTAAAGACACTTATTGTTGCCCTGATTCACTCTCGCCTTGACTACTGTAACTCCTTACTAATCAGTCTTCCCCTTACTAAACTCTCCCCTCTACAATCTATTCTGAATGCGGCGGCCAGGCTCATCTATCAGTCTAGACGCTACAGCGATGCCTCCGGTCTGTGCCGGTCACTACATTGGCTGCCTATTCAATACAGAATACAATGTAAACTTATCACCCTCATTCACAAGGCTCTCCATAATGCTGCACCTCCCTACATTTCCTCCCTCATCTCTGGCTATCGCCCAACCCGTACTCTCCGTTCACTCAATGACCTAAGACTAACATCCTCTATTATCAGAACCTCCCATGCTCGTATACAAGACTTCTCCCGAGTTGCACCACTTCTCTGGAATGCTCTATCCCAGACTATCAGATTAACCCCCAATTTCCACAGCTTCAAGCGTAAACTAAAGACACATCTTTTCAGACAGGCCTATCACAACTCCTAATGTAAACCCTTCCATAGTTAGAATCCCTAAAACGTACCCTCCTCTGTTTATGCTTCAACATTACCTCACAGGACATGATGTCGTATCAGACTAGCTTTATATGTCCAGGCATCATCTGCATGTTAAAGGACACGACTGGTGACGGCTCATACAGCTTATATGTGTGTAATGACAGTAACCTCTATTACAAAATTGTCTGACCATTGTATAAACAATGCTACATCTGTTGCCGCACCTGCTACCTCTTGTGTCACCCCCTCTACCTCATAGATTGTAAGCTCTTGCAAGCAGGGCCCTCAGTCCCAGTGTGTGAATTGACTATTTCTTTGTAATGTATCATTTTTGTCAATACTTGAACCCTTCAAGTTGTACAGTGCTGCGGAATATGTTGGCGCTATATAAATAAAATGTATTATTATTATTATTAGTGTTTGTGGGCCCGCAGCCTTACTTACCTTCCCCCGCTCCTGCTCACAGCCACCTCTGCATCCGCAGGTAACGGCCTATTAAAAAAAAAAACATCAGGAGCCCACAGGGCCCCCTAACATCCTGGGCCCCGTAACAGCTGCTCCCGCTGCTACACCGGTATTTACGCCACTGCTCCGCACAGTATTAAGGTTAAATTGCCGTGTTGGGGGAGGGGGTCGTCATCACACTGTCAGCTTTCTGTCAGGGACAGAAATAAACTTGACAAGCTGATTAGAAGGGCCAGCTCTGTCCTGGGGAGCCCACTGGACCCAGTGCAGGTGGTGGGTGACAGAAGGATACTGTCCGTGGTGAGCTCCATGCAGAAGAAGAAGTCCCATCCCATGCATGAGACTGTGATCGCGCTGAGCAGTACTGTCAGTGACCGACTGCTCCACCCTAGGTGTGAGAAGGAGCGCTATCGGAAGTCTTTCCTCCCCACCGCGGTTAGGCTGTACAACCAACACCGACCTAAGCGGAGATCATTACACACAGAGAACTGAAATATCTCTCTGCCTGTTAAATCCCCCCCCCCCTCCTCTGCTACGTCCTATCTGTCTGTCTGCTATTAATGTAATGCCTCTCACCTTGGAACATTCCTGTACATGTTGTATTTGTATTTGTATCTGCTTATCTTTGCTGCTGTAACACACTGAATTTCCCCATTGTGGGACTATTAAAGGACTATTATTATTATTATTATTATTATTTCTAACGGTATATAAAACCGCACTTTCATGAGACCATGAAAGGTCCTCTTTCAATTGTAATAATGCGAAGTATAATTTCTTCTGCAAAAATTAAGCCCTCATAGGCTGGATTTACTCTCACTTTGGAGTCTCCGTAGGAGAGAATCCTCCTTGCAGGAATTTTCTGTCAGTTTCAGTATAAAACTGGCGGAAACCTGGTGGACCCAATTATAGTCTATGGCAGGGGTAGGCAACCTTTTTTGTTCGGCGTGCCGATTTTAATAAAAAAATCAAAGATGAGGTACTCGAAGTGCTGGTCAATAATTGTAAGTCTGACGACCCCTAAACTAAAGTTATACACCACAAACCATAACACAGAAGTGCTGCCACAAAATGCTTTAGGACGCATGCGTTTACTGCTATTTCCTGGGGCGCACCTGATGGACACAGTAATATTTCAGGATTGAAATGAGGTTTATTGTACTAACAGAAAATGTGCAATATGCATTAAACCAAAATTTGACCGATGCAAAAATTTGGGTACCCTTATCATTTTATTGATTTGAATACTCCTAACTACTTTTTACTGACTTACTGAAGCACAAAATTGGTTTTGTAACCTCACTGAGCTTTGAACTTCATAGACAGGTGTATCCAATCATGAGAAAAGGTATTTAAGGTGGCCAATTGCAAGTTGTTCTCCTATTTGAATCTCCTCTGAAGAGTGGCATCATGGGCTCCTCAAAACAACTCTCAAATGATCTGAAAACAAAGATTGTTCAACATAGTTGTTGAGGGGAAGGATACAAAAAGTTGTCTCAGAGATTTAACCTGTCAGTTTCCACTGTGAGGAACATAGTAAGGAAATGGAAGACCACAGGGACAGTTCTTGTTAAGCCCAGAAGTGGCAGGCCAAGAAAAATATTAGAAAGGCAGAAAAGAAGAATGGTGAGAACAGTCAAGGACAATCCACAGACCACCTCCAAAGAGCTGCAGCATCATCTTGCTGCAGATGGTGTAACTGTGCATCGGTCAACAATACAGCACACTTTGCACAAGGAGAAGCTGTATGGGAGAGTGATGCGAAAGAAGCCGTTTCTGAAAGCACGGCACAAACAGAGTCGCCTGAGGTATGCAAAAGCACATTTGGACAAGCCAGCTTCATTTTGGAAGAAGGTCCTGTGGACTGATGAAACAAAGATTGAGTTGTTTGGTCATACAAAAAGGCGTTATACATGGTGTCAAAAAAACACAGCATTCCAAGAAAAACACTTGCTACCCACTGTAAAATTTGGTGGAGGTTCCATCATGCTTTGGGGCTGTGTGGCCAATGCCGGCACCGGGAATCTTGTTAAAGTTGAGGGTCGCATGGATTCAACTCAGTATCAGCAGATTCTTGAGAATAATGTACAAGAATCAGTGACGAATTTGAAGTTACGCCGGGGATGGATATTTCAGCAAGACAATGATCCAAAACACAGCTCCAAATCTACTCAGGCATTCATGCAGAGTAACAATTACAATGTTCTGCAATGGCCATCCCAGTCCCCAGACCTGAATATCATTGAACATCTGTGGGATAATTTGAAGCGGGCTGTCCATGCTCGGCGACCATCAAACTTAACTGAACTGGAATTGTTTTGTAAAGAGGAATGGTCAAAAATACCTTCATCCAGGATCCAGGAACTGATTAAAAGCTACAGGAAGCGACTAGAGGCGGTTATTTTTGCAAAAGGAGGATCTACTAAATATTAATGTCACTTTTCTGTTGAGGTGCCCATACTTTTGCACCGGTCAAATTTTGGTTTAATGCATATTGCACATTTTCTGTTAGTACAATAAACCTCATTTCAATCCTGAAATATTACTGTGTCCATCAGTTATTAGATATATCAAATTGAAATGGCTGTTGCAAACACCCAAATATTTAGAACTAAAAATGATTAAGATTAATAGGGGTGCCCAAACTTTTTCATATGACTGTATTCAGGTGTAGATTGCACTCTCAGATTTACAAGTGGAAGTAGGATCCTACTCCATCAAATATATAAATAAAGGATTTCCACTTAGTTTAATGTACTCCAAAGAAGTATTGAATTTTATTGTTCACATGTAACAAGTTTTTCATGCAGAGTGATGAGTAACGTTTCGGCCCACTGGCCTTCATCAGATTCAAACTTACGGGTTTGTCCTGGCGCCATCCGACAGTAACGAGAATACACAGCGCCAGGACAACATAATCTGAGGGCAAACCCGTATGATCTTATACATCTATTTACTCTACTAATTCACGAGCCAAGCCACACGGCATGGTTTGTCCATAACTCTCTTATACTTTGAGACACTATTACGTGTAAATTCACCTTT
This sequence comes from Leptodactylus fallax, assembly GCA_947044405.1. Classification (NCBI taxonomy): domain Eukaryota; kingdom Metazoa; phylum Chordata; class Amphibia; order Anura; family Leptodactylidae; genus Leptodactylus; species Leptodactylus fallax. Next base: position 2,584,591 of record CAMRHE010000226.1, read on the forward strand.
TAAGTCTGAGTCTGATGAAGGCCGGTGGGCTGAAACGTTACTCATCACTCTGCATGAAAAACTTGTTACGTGTGAACAATAAAATTCAATACTTCTTTGGAATACATTAAACGGAAATCCTTTTGTTTATGCACACGGTATTAGGTCCCATAGTTCTCTTCAGACCCCCGAGTATAATAAGTGCAGGACCAAGAGAGGTGACAAACATAAAAAAACAATGTACTCACCATTCCACACTCCGCAGCCGCTGTGTTCTCTTCGGCGCTTCTGCCTGTAGTCAGCAACCGCAGATTGAGTCTCTGGGGTCACATTGCGTCATTTTGCGTAATGTCAGACGCAGACATGACCTCTGAGGCCCTGTCAGCTGTCGGAAGCGCTTGCTGATATCATAGCCGTCGCGGAGCACAGGGAGCAAGGTGAGTAGCATTGTTTTTTTATGTTTCATCACTTCTCCTAAGTCTCTGCTTATTATACTTGGGGTCTGAAGAGACCCCACAGTATAATAAAAGCAGTTTCGTTTCAGCCGTGTTTGGTCCGATCGAATCTGCTGGGTGAGGACTCGGGCTGCCGTGCCAGGGAAATAAGCCTCGCGTGCCACTCTTGGCACGCGTGCCAGGGGTTGCCGACCCCTGGTCTATGGGGTCCGGGGGTTTCCATGTGTAACCGTTTTTTTTTAAGTAGACAGGGTCTCTGTCTTTGGAGACCCCATGTGGTCCCAAAGGATGGAAACCTAAACACTAGAGTGAACCTAGTGAATGGAAAAATAAAAAAGTTATGGCTTTTGTAAGGTGGGAAGTCAAAAACAAAAAATTACTATGGTGGTAAAGGGTTAATATATGCCAGCCCCAAATTGGCTGCATGTGAATAATTACCTTATATGGCTGTTTATAATAGTGTTGTCTTTATAATAATGTTACCACATTATTATTATTATATATTATTATTATTATTATTAGCAGCTATACACAACGACTACACGATTGGATAATATCGTGTGCAGAACAGTAAAAATCAAAGAATTCCGTTTCACCACGAACATTACTTTTCACGATATAGCAGAACTCTGAAAAGATGGCAGCGACGTTCGACGTTCAGAACACGAGGGACATTACGACAAAACAAGCACACTCCACATTGGCTAGCTACTCATTACATACATATAAAGCTTGCTGTGATTGGATGCTAGCTGGCGTATTTATACACTGTGCTGACGCATGTCCGGTCTTTTTCGCTCCACGTTTATCGGGAGGACTTCTATACGGCGTTGTCTCTTGTGAGTTCTCGGCTCTCTGGACTGCTTAGGTGGAATGCAGGCATAGTTATACAGCAGTTATTGAACGATCTATGGCCTGGGGTCGCTGTGTGTTGTGGAGACCCCTGCTCTTTCCTTGCGCGCACATTTCAGAGCGACACTTGATGGGTGTTTGTTAGGCTCTATTGAAGAGGCGGTCTTGTGTGAAAAGCCTGTCCTATTTGTTCTCTAACAAAGGCTTCTCTTCCTTAGGTTCCCCATCGTTGCTTTTGCGGGGTATTAACAATGTCCGGAGGTCTTGATGTCCTGCAAATGAAGGAGGAAGATGTCCTCAAGTTCCTGGCAGCAGGAACCCACTTGGGTGGCACTAACCTCGATTTCCAGATGGAGCAGTATATCTATAAAAGAAAGAGTGACGGTCAGTGGAATGTCTGTTGTGTAAAGTCTACAAAGCATGTTATGCTAACGTTCTGAATTCCTTAATTTTGTTGGGGCTAAAACGCCTGTTTTACTTCTGTCAAAGGGATTGTCCAGTTTTAATCAAATCTTTGTGTAATGAAACTTTACACTTTCCCAATACACTTTATCAATTCCTCATGGTTTTATAGATCTCTAAAGTTTGTTGTCTTTCATTCTGCTTACCCCCAGTGGATAAAAATCAGTTCCTGGTCAGGTGATGAGCACACAGGTGCACAGTTTGTTACCAGGCAGATATCTGACTACTGTGCTGTGACTATTTCTCCTAAGCTCCCTTCAGTTTGCCTTTTTAGCAGTTTCTATTAAAGGGTTCCTAGAGATCAATGTTACAAAAAAAATCCTTTTTTTCTGTTAATGGACAGGTGTGGTATGCTGCGTTTGTTTATATCCAGAAAAAAACTGATTTCTTCAACATTGATCTCTATGTAAATAAATGTCTTTTAAACGGATGTGAAAAATTGATCTGAATAGAGCCTTGTTTGTATAGCGCAAGCATATTCTGCAGTATTTTACAGACCTTGTCAGTCATGACATATAGAGCTCACAATCTTTCAGTACATCTAAGGGAGCGTTCACACTACCGTTGGTGTCCGTCAGTAGTGTCCGTTGCTATTGTCCGTTACAAGATTTTAGCAACGGACACTAGTTGAACCGTCAGAAATCCGTAAAAATTTCCATTCATTTCAATGGGTTTTTATATTGTGTCCGTTTACACCCAATCCGTCAGAAGTCCGTTATTTTTCGCGGACAAAAAATCCTACATGCAGGACTTTTTGTCCGTTTGAAAAAAAAACAAACGGATTCTTGATGGACAGCAAGTGTCAGCTATTTTTTTAACATTGAAGTCTATGGGTAACGGACAGTAAGCCATCAGTTACTGACTGTTATTTTATGTCCGTTTACTTTCCCTGCGCATGCTCAGAAAGGAGAAACGAACAAAAAAAAAACGTAAGTGTTAAAGAGGACATTTCGTGTCCTCAGGCACATGCGGTTTTACATACCGCTAGGAAGCCGACAGCGCGCTGAATTCAGCGCACTGCCGGCTTTCCCGGTATGTGCCCCAGGGCTGGAGATATCTGTGGTGTAAGTTACATGTTTTACTGTTAAAAGGGCGCTGCGAGGAACGCCCTCCCTGACACTTCTCTTCGTTCAGAGACTTGTACTGAGGGGGCGTTCCTCACAGCTTGAGCATCATCGCTGGGCTGTAAGGAACGCCCCCTCTCTCTCTGTTCTCGTCTATAGTGCTATACTGTCAGAGGAACGCCCTCCCTGACACTTCTCGTTCGTCCATAGCGCTGTACTGAGGGGGCGTTCCTCACAGCTGAACGTCATCGCTGGGTTGTAAGGAACGCCCCCTCTCTCTGTACTGGTCTACAGCCCTGTACTGTCAGAGGGGGCGTTCCTTCAAACAGTAAAACATGTTAACTTATACCACCGATATCTCCAGCCCCGGGGCACATAGCCGGGAAAGCCGGCAGTGCGCTGAATTCAGCGCGCTGTCGGCTTTCTAGCGGTATGTGACATTAAATGGTCCTCTTTAAAAAAACGGACACTACCTGATGCTAACATCAGTTAGTGTCCGTTATGATAGGTGTCCAAAGGTAGTGTGAACCCTGCCTTAGGCTTTACTGTTGTTGTTGTTTGTTTGTTTTTTTTAAATTTTGCAACACTTTAAAGATTTTCTAGAATTACTTTAGCGAGAAGTCATTTGTCTTGATCAGTTGCCAATGGATACATCCATGAGCACAGGAATTTATTATACTCTATAATAATAATAATAAAATAATAATAATTTTTATTTATATAGCGCCAACATATTCCGCAGCACTGTACAATTTGTAGGGTTCAAGTACTGACAAAGAAATATTCAATTCACACACTGGGATTGAGGGCCCTGCTCGCAAGAGCTTACAATCTGAGGTAGAGGGGGTGACACAAGAGGTAGCAGGGGCGGCAACAGACGTAGCATTGCTTGTACAATGGTCAGACAATTCTGTAATAGAGGTTACTGTCATTACACATATATAAAGCTGTATGAGCCGTCACCAGTCGTGTCCTGTAACGTGCAGGTGGTGCCTGGAAATATAAAGTTAGTCTGATACGGCATCATATCCAGTGAGGTAATGCGGGAGTGTGAACAGAGGGGACGTTTTAGGGATTGTAACTACGGAAGGGTTTACATTAGGAGTTGTGATAGGCCTGTCTGAAAAGATGTGTCTTTAGTTTACGCTTGAAGCTGTGGAAATTGGGGGTTAATCTGATAGTCCGGGATAGAGCATTCCAGAGAAGTGGTGCAACTCGGGAGAAGTCTTGTATACGAGCGTGGGAGGTTCTGATAATACAGGATTTGGGTGATAGACAGAGACGAGGGAGGACATGTAGGGAGGTGCAGCATTATGGAGAGCCTTGTAAATGAGGGTGATAAGTTTATATTGTATTCTGTATTGAATAGGCAGCCAATGTAGTGACAGGCACAGATCGGAGGCATCGCTGTAGCGTCTAGGCTGATTAGTCTAAAACTCAGCCATGATTTTCTTCTGGCGACATTATCTTCCCATGTATGCACTGTCCACGATAAGGAATTCATGCCTGGGTTTGACAAGTTCTAGGCCATCAAAAGTTCCTGCATTCATGGTTGTATCTATTGGCATCTGATCAATACACAGTCTCCACTGAGATTATTAGAGAATATTTAAAACTGTATGCAAAAATATTTAACTTGTCTAAATGTGATTGGTTGTGGAGAATACCCCTTTGATTCTAGGTTCACACTGGCGTTCGGGTCCACATGGGGACCCGAAAGACGGGAGCCCTGTCCGCCTAAAAGCGGTTCCTCGCGGAAACCTGTGCACCCCAATAGACTATAATGGGGTCCACCGGTTTTATACTGAAATCGGCGGAGAGAAAAGTACTTTGCTGCAGCTTCCGCCTAAAATCGTCGAAGAGAAGAGTCTCCTATGCAAATGTGCCTAAGAGTCTCCTATGCCTAAGACATGCAATTTATTTCTGATATTGGAGGATTCCATAAAAACTGGGTGTGCCACAGGAATTACACACTTCAAACCTGGTGTCAATAATTAAAAAGAATCTAAGTGAACACAAATTATTGGCTAGTAAGTTTGACATCTATTGTGTATCTCTGACTTCAATTTACCCACATTTATCATAAGGTAACCAAAAATAGTAACTGTTGGCATTGGTTTGAGTGAGAAGTCCTATCAAACTTGTCTGAGCAGTTTGTAAGGAGGTAGGACTGGGACATTGTATATGCTGACTATTTGAAAGCAGTTCATACTGTAGAAAGACTGTCTGACACCACTAGAGGCAGTGCTAGAATGGCAAGCAAGATGCATTTTAACTGAAAAGGTTTGAGGTTTAGTATTCTGACAACATACACTATTGTGTAAAACACTATAATTTCTTTCAGGCATTTATATTATCAATTTGAAGCGCACATGGGAAAAACTGCTGCTTGCTGCACGGGCAATTGTTGCCATTGAGAACCCAGCGGATGTGTGTGTGATTTCTTCTAGGAACACTGGTCAGGTACAACTTGTGTATACACTGCATTTATAGAAATATGAAGTATGCATGCTGATGACTATAGCACGGTAATTGTCATCAAATGCATGATAGAAACTGCATGTGCTAACTGACTCAAAATTGTAATTTTTGTTAAAATGTATAATCTCTTGCAGTTTTTTGCCATAGCACTGTGTCAAATATATTATACCACCTTAATGCAACTTTGCAGCAAACAGTGATTACAAGTAGTGTTACAAACGAACCTGTCGAAGTTCGGTTTGGGGACCTGAACCCCATTGGAATCAATGGGGACTCGAACTTGGTGAACCAAAAATTGCTGTAAAATGGTGATAGTTAGGGGTAGAGGGCTGCAAAATGGGAATAACAGGGCAAGTGCAAAAAATGGCGTAGGGAAAGGACTTAAAATAACATAAAAAATAAATAAAATTTAAAACAAATTTGAAACATGGTAGAGGTACAGGGGGTGGAGGTAGATGTGGCGGTATAAGTGGAAGAGAAGGAGATAGTCAACACTTTAACCACCCACTCAGGTGCTGGCACAGCCAAGTCCTGTGGGATCCATGCTAGGTTCATCTTAATGAACATAAGTATGTCCACATTGCCTGTGGATAGGCAGATCCTCTTGTTAGTGATGACACCCACTGCGGTGCTGAACACCTGTTCTGATAGGACACTTGCCGCAGGGCAGGCCAGCACCTCCAAGGCATAGAGGGCAACCAAGAAATTGAACGGGGAGGACCCATCGCTCAGTACCAGGAGACCTGTCAACAGATACTTGTCCACTGTGTGAGTCAAAGTTTGTGCTAGGAGATACCATGTTTCTCCAAAAATAAGCCCTAGCTAGATTTTCCAGGTTTTTTGGAGTAGGCTTGAAATATAAGCCCTTCTCCAAAATAAGCCCTAGCTAATTTAACACCTTCCTGACATCTGCCGTGCGATTACAGCGGATGCTGGGTCCTTAAAGATGGCGGCCACTCTGCTGCAGAACAGTTACCATACCGGTTCTCCGCGGAGACCCGGAGGTAATGCCTGCGATCAGTGTCTACTCTGATCACGGACATTGTTGAGCGTGACCCTTCCCACCAAAGTAGCACAACTGCCGGAGTTGATGCCCGCGATCAGAGTAGACTCTGAACGCAGGCATTAAGTGTGACCTCTCCCCACAGTCCCTAGGGCTGGTTCCAACCCCCTATAGCTATTAAACCAGGTCAGGTCTCCATTATACAGTGGAGACCCGCACTTAATGCCCGTGATCAGAGTCAATTCTGATCACGGGCATTGTGTGTCAGTCAGTGACCCCTTCCCAAATGTAGATAATCTCGTTGTATTACAGTCTATGGGGTGATTGCAGTCTCAAGCCCCCTAGGAGGGGTTAATAGTAAAAGAAAAAAAGTTAAAAAATATAATTAAAAAAACTAAGTTCAAGCCCCCTCCTCCACTTTCACCAGAATACATATAAAACTAAAATATTACTGTGAAACACATACACATTAGGTATCCCTGTGTCCGAAAAATGCTTGGTCTACAAACTTATAAAAATATTTTACCTCTGGTAACTGTCGTAGCAGGAAAAAAAATAAAAAGTGCCGAACTGCTGTTTTTTTTTCGCTGTTTCTCATCTGATAAAAATTGAAATAGAAAATCAAATGTGTGACTGTTCCACATGGAAAAAATTAAGACCTACCCAGAAAATGAGCCCTAGCCCCTTTTTCGGAGAAAAAAAAATAAGACCCTGTCTTATTTTTGGAGAAACACGGTAGTATGGGTACTTGCAGTTATTGTTGCTGCACTAGGAGATGGTATGGGTCAGTTTACTGTCACTGCCCTGAAAATGGCAATTAATAGGCTAACTGTCCCTCACAGTATCAGGCTCCTCTCCATACCTAGCTGCACTGCCCTGAAATGGACAATTATTAAATTTAGCTAAGGCCCTGACTGTCCCTATCTCCAGCTGCAGCCTCTCCCTAACTAGCTGGAATGGTGACGGCACCTGTGACCCTGCCTCTTATTCAGAGGGGTCACGTGTACTGCCTGGCCAGTCACAGCCATGCCCATAATGGGCATGTCTGTGGGCTTAAAGCTGGTTGATTGGCTGTTCAGCAGTCAACCAGCTTTAAGGATGAGCTGAACCCACGAGGTTTGGCATGGACCTGAACTTTGCAGTTCGGGTTCGTTCATCACTAATTACAAGCAAGAATTTCACAGAAATTCTAATTTGCCACTAAAGTGCATGCTCAAGAAACCCCTTTCTGCAAACAAAATGTACTATGCAAAAAAAAAAAAACTGCAAGATGTGAGGAATTCGTACATAACTCACATATACATTCGCAGGTGTTAAAAGAAACGCCAAAAATCGCAGAAATGCGGCAACCAATCTTGTGCATGCAAATTAAAGAGGGGCTTGCATAAGTGTGAAGAATATCGCCTTGCCCAGCCGCCTGGCACGCCTGCGATCAAACTTCTTTCTTAACGTCCCACTCACACACCGTGAGTAGACCGGGTCATAGGATAAAAACGAAGCGAGCGATATAAATTTTATATGTTTAATAACCCAAGTGGGTCGGTATGGATTAATAGCATATACAGAAATATACAATATTAATATGATCAAGCATAAACATACAAGCAAAAGGGCAATGATACAATACACCAAAATAAAGGGAAATAAAGATTAGAAAAAATACTTGAGCACACAGCTTTGTCCTAGCTGTCTCTCTTCCATGCTCAACACAATAGACTCGTAGTCCGTTTCTCTAGGCCACAGCAGAGTTTTGGGCCTAGGGCGCAAGCTTAAGCAAGTTGCATAAAACAATCCTTCTACATGCTGTCCAGAACTAGGCCCTCAAAGCATTCCTCAGTAGGGCAGGCCCTCTCATCTTCTCCCAGATCAGAGCTCCTTACTGCCTCTTTGCTGAATGACCCCAGAATCCAGGTCTGCCCACAGCATATGGCTAGTGCTCCACCCACCCCTTGCACCCAGGCAGCCCCCCCTTCTCCCACCTTTGCAGAACCCTCGGAGAGATGGGTGAAGTTAAGGCTTGCTATCCCCCATCCCATCTGGCCAGGGATAATAAAAGTGCCTGGCTATAGCAAGCCATCTCCAATGAACACACATAAAACCAGTGAAGCGTATCGTCCAGCAATGTGGACTCAACTAAAGCACCGCATTCCAAGTGGGGGAAGGACTGACCTAAGCAAGTAAAACACACTTCCAAGAAAGATATAAAACTGAGGGTCGGTTCATCACAATAAGAATAAAAAGAAACTAGTGTTCAAGAACGAAAAATCACATCTTTAGGACAAAATTGAAGCTGTCTGACACATGGGAGCTGTCTTGATTAGCTGTCTGAGGCTGCAGCCTCCTCAATAACTGCCAAGGATAGTGCTGCAGTGATGGTATTGCAGCTCAGCTCATTCACTTCAGTGGGTTGAATGAGACTGAGCTGTGTTCGAGCCATGTCCTGGCTAAGCCCTTTAGTTTGCCACTTGAATTGATTCAGTTTGAACTGTGGTGCAAATGCTTATGCTAGGTTCACTAGGAGACCCTGTCTGCTTAAAAGCGGTTGCACATGGAAACCCATGAACCCTATAGACTATAATGAGGTCTACCAGGTTTCTTTGCTGACTTTAAGAGGATTCTGCGGTGGTCTTTCCTACAGAGACTCCCAACGCAAATGTGAATCCAGTAGACATGTGCAGTATGCATTCCTTCCTTGAATTTTGGCTCCAGCCTTTAGATCACCAGGAAGAGAGGCATTACACCAATAGGTTTAGAATTTGTTTCAACTTGCCATTGAGGTCAGGGGGAAGTCTTGTAACAGAGGCAAAGAGTGGGAGCCTCTTGCTGTGCTGCCACTGAATAACAGTGAATGATTATGTACTCTCCTTTGTACCTGATGCAATTTTTTTTTTTCTCCCTCAGAGAGCGGTGTTGAAATTTGCATCTGCATGTGGGGCCACACCAATTGCTGGACGCTTCACTCCTGGTACCTTCACTAACCAGATTCAGGCTGCTTTCCGTGAGCCACGTCTGCTGGTTGTAACTGACCCACGGGCTGATCATCAACCTCTTACAGAGGCATCTTATGTCAATATTCCTACAATTGCCCTTTGCAATACAGATTCTCCTCTTCGTTATGTGGATATTGCAATTCCCTGTAACAACAAGGTGAGAAGGGTAGCAGTTTGTATAGGGAGAACATTTTATCCAAATGTCAAATACTTTATACACTTATCCTGAAATTTAATTGAGCAGCTTGTTTACATGACTATCATTTAGTTTTTGGCTTGTATATTGGTAACATGAACCAAAAATCTTTGAAACCCTTGGAATCTTAAGTTTACTGTTGCCATGTGCTGAGTGATGGTCAACTCTGCAATAGTACAGCCTTGCAAAAGTGTTCATACCCCTTGAACTTTTCAGATTTTTGATTACAATTATGAAAACATGTATCTTTTTTGTTCCACTTCACAGTTATCTGCTACTTTTGTGTTTCTTTATCACTTAAATGTATTTTAAGTTTGTGGTTGTAAGGTGACAAAATGTGAATAAGTTCAAGGGGTATGAATACTTTTGCAAGCTACTGTATATTACAAGCTGTGTCCACACACTGTCAGGTGCAAATTCTTATTGCCAGGCTTAGAATTCTGATTCTGGCAGATAACCTCTTGATATGATTAATGCTGATAACTGTATTTGTGATTGGGAAGGCTGAATTTTGGTGGGTTTTGAGTTGCCTGGCAGCTGGAGACTTTTATTTGGGCTGAATTTATTTAAAAAAAAAAATGACTAAAACCAATGTGAAATGTGTAAACCAAGCTTTTCCCAGGGTGCACTGCATGGATTCTATAGGTTTGTACTATTCTACTTGTATACATGGATCAATGCTGTTTGTATGGCGCATTAGAGGCTGGATCAAGTGCACACTTTCAAGTGAGCTGGTCATTGCTTTGCTACCATAAGAAGCTGTTGAATCTGCAGCATGTTCTAGACTAGGAGGAGCTGAGCGGTTTTGTGGGAAACTTCTGTAGAATGGGTCATCTTTGTATCAAATCATGACTGACTATAGAGCAGATTCTTCTGTGCTCACGGCTTGAAGTGTGTAGGAGCTAGTCTCCACCTGACAGTTCATTACGATGAGTAGTCTTCATTCCCCTCTGGATTGTAAGCCCCCATAGGTGTAAGTGCACCACAGAATGCACTCGTGTGTCACACTAAGTGCATTCTGTCAGAATCGGCCCTACCTCATGCACACTGTTGTGCATGGGGTCTAAAGCAACTTTGCGACCTCCACAATATCCATCTGTTTGCCACTTGTCAGCTGATGCAAGTGTTAAAGTAGGCACAAGGTTGTAGATATCCATTTATTAGAAAAGTACACTTTAAATGGAACGGCTATTACCTGTCAAGTCAGTTTATGAAATACGCTTGCAAGTTAATGGCTGTGTTTGTTTTTGTTTTGTTATGTTTGAGTTGGAAGGGACCTCAAGGGCCATCAAGTCCAACCCCCTGCAAAAGCAGGATTTCCTAAATCATCCCAGCTATATATCTATCTATCCAGTTTCCGCTTGAAGATTTCAATTGATGAAGAACTCACCACCTCCCGTGGCAGTCTATTCCACTCCCTCACTACCCTTACTGTTAAAAAGTTTTTCCTAATGTCTAATCTGAATCTCCTTCCCCTTAGTTTCATCCCATTACTTCTCATGCTTCCTTCTGCTAATAAGAAAAGGTTAGATCCCTCTGCACTGTGACAACCTTTCAGATATTTAAATACCGCTATTAAGTCTCCCCTTAGCCTTCTCTTCTGCAAACTAAACAATCCCAATTCTTTTAGCCTTTCCTCGTAGGACATGGTTTGTAGACCTTCCACCATTTTGGTTGCTCTTCTCTGGACCTGCTCCAATAAATCGATGTCTTTCTTAAATTGGGGCGCCCAGAACTGTACACAGTATTCCAGGTGGAGTCTGACCAGGGCAGAGTACAGCGGAATAATTACCTCTTGATCTAGCTTCAATGCTCGTCTTGATACATCCTAGAATTTGGTTAGCCTTTTTTGCCACCGCACCGCACTGTTGACTCATGTTGAATTTGTGATCTATTATTATGCCCAAATCCTTTTCCCCTGTACTCTCACTTAGTTCTGTTCCTCCCATGCTATATATGCTTCTTGCATTTCTGTTACCCAGATGTAGGACTTTGCATTTTTCCCTGTTGAATACCATTTTGTTCACCTCAGCCCATTGTTCCAGTGTGTCTAAGTCCTTTTGAATACACTCTCTCTCCTCTCTAGTGTTGGCTATTCCTCCTATCTTTGTATCATCTGCAAATTTTATTAGTTCCCCAATAATCCCATCATCCAGATCATTTATAAAAATATTAAAAAGTACTGGGCCCAGGACAGAGCCCTGCGGCACCCCGCTTTTTACTTCCAGTTTGATGTATAGCCATTTAGAATTACTCGTTGTGCCCGATCATTAAGCCAATTGTGAACCCACCTCACTGATTTTTTTATCAAAGCCATACTTGATCATTTTTTTCAATAAGAATGTTATGTGATACTTTATCAAAGGCCTTACTAAAGTCCAGATATACTATTTCCACTGCATTCCCCTGGTCCAACCATTCAGTGATTTTATTGTAGAAGGAAATCAGGTTAGTCTGACAAGATTTATTGGGCATAAAGCCGTGCTGGCTCTGATTAATTAAAGCCTTCCCCTCCAGGTACCTAATTAAATGTTGTTTAACGATTTGTTCAAAGATTTTTCCTACTATCGAGGTCAGACTTACCGGCCTATAATTTCCTGGGTCGTCCCTATTCCCCTTTTTGTAGATGGGGACCACATTTGCCCTTTTCCAATCTAGAGGGACCACTCCTGTTTCCCATGACTTATTAAAGATTATTGCAAGGGGTTCTGTTATTTCCTCTGCTAATTCTTTTAAAACTCTAGGGTGTAAATCATCCGGTCCTGGGGACTTGGTTTCCTTAATCTTAGCTAAATGTTCTCTTACCAAACCTTCACTAATAATCGGCTTGGAGTCCTCTTTCCCCTCATCACTATCACCATTAATGTTGATATTTCCATCCATTTCTTGGGAGAAGACAGATACAAAATATGAATTTAGTAACTCCACCTGCTGATCCACCATGTTAACTTTTTCACCCTTATCGTTCTTCAGGACTCCAATGGTTTCCTTCACTTTTCTTTTGCTCTTAACATATCCCCAAAAACCTTTTACCTTACTCTTAACCTCTTTTGCAAGCTTCAATTCGTATTCAGCCTTAGCTTTTTTTAATGCTTATCTCGCAGAGTCTGCAAACTGCTGTATACTCTCCCTTAGATATAGCTCCCATCTTCCACTTGTTGTATATTTCCTTTTTCTTTTTTAGTAGGTTATGTAATTTTTTGGTCATCCATCCTGGAGTTTTTAGGTGATTCCCATTTTAGGTGATTCCTGTGTGATTAAAAGGAACCTGTATGGTCAATATGGGACAAATATATCTGTAGCATCTTTGGGCTACTACTCACCCTTTTTGAAACCAGAAGACTATATTGATCATTTCGCTTCCTGGCAAGGTTGTTCCCTTTGGGGAGATCTGTCCTGCTTTCCTTTTTTATTTTTTTTATGTGTAGTTGGGTTCTCTATACCAACATGTGGAGGGAACTTTTTTATAACTTACATTCTGCTGCTTTGGGCTTTTGATTATCTAGTGAACTAAATCCACCCCTTAATTCAAGGGTAGTGGATTTGGTGGAAGCAGTTTCAGATTTGTATTTTTAATGATTGTGTGGATGATGTTACAGCAGGACTGTTTGAGACTCTAAACCTTTGGTTCATGAGGACCTATTGGGTGGTTTAGTGTTCCAATCCATCATGGCTAGTTCCTTTTTGAAGTGTAACTAAATGTTCAGGCAACTTGATTTTCTGGCAGTATTTGTCATTTTATAAATTTTGTACTTTAAAGAGATGCAGGATTTCACAGAAAGGAGACCTTTATTATTCTTTCCCTTGCTTCTGTATTTAGAGCTGAAACAGGCATTATAAAATGTAGACCCTTTTGGTGTCTTATGAAAGAGGTGATTCTTCTTTCATATGACATGAAGTGCTATCTATATTTCCAGAGGTATCACTGGTTAAGTCGTGACTGGGATATTAATATCAGGGGTCGGCAACCTCCAGCATGCGTGCCAAAAGTGGCGTGGGAGACTTATTTACCTGACATGGGCAGTCCAAGTCCTCACCCAGCAGTTTCGATCGGACCAAACACGGCCGAAACGAAACTATTATACTGTGGGGTCTCCGCAGACCCCAGAGTATAAGCGGAGCCCCTGGGGAGGTGGTCAAACATAAAAAAATGTTAACTCACCTTCCCTGGATCCACTCTGTGCTCTTCAAATGCTTCTGCCTGAAGTCAGCGACCGCTGACAGGGCCTCGGGTCAAGTCTGACGTCCTTACATATAATGATGCGACATAACCCCTGAGACTCAATCAGCGGTTGCTGACTTCAGGCAGAAGCGCCCGAAGAGCACAGAGCGACTTCAGAGCGCATTTATTTTTTGTTTGTCATCTCTCTTGGCCCTCCACTTATTATACTCTGGGGTCTGAAGAGACCCCACAGTATAATTATAGCTAGTGAGTGGCAACAATTGGAATAGTATAAAAGTTAGAATATAATACCGTGTGCAGGGGCCGCTATGGGACATAATGCCGTGTGCAGGATCCACTATGGGACTTAATACCGTGTGCAAGGGTCTTCAGACTTACAATTATAGACGGCACTCCGAGTACCTCAACTTTTTTTTTTTTTTTTTTTTTTTTAATCGAGATCGGCACGCCGAACAAAAATGATTGCCTACCCCGATGTATATTATGCAGCTTCATATAAATATTCTATTTCTTACTGTGGTTTCAGCCAGATATCTCTGTAAATAGAATTAGTACTGCAACCTTCGTTTAACAAAGAGAATCTCCTCTTTCATAAGACACCCAAAAGCTTCAATATTTTATAATGCCAGGGATATAAATGTCATTTGAAGGAAGATAATCTGCTTTCATATGACACCAAAATAGCCAATAACGCCAGGTATTTACCTGTTTGAAGTGACCCTTTCCGACCCTCATTTTCTCTGTATTTTAAACAGCTCCTACTATTAGCTCTGTATGCCATACACAGCTACTCAGTGACGGCAGGAACAGTGCTCAATACAGAAACAAGGGAAATAGTGAGAAAATGCAGGATTTTACAGGATCCAAAATCCATATTTACAAAACTTAATGACACAAATACTGATAGAAAATAAAGTTGTCTGAAACTTGGTACACTTTGTGCCACAAATGTATTTAGGCTCTTCATCACTGTTTGAAATTGTACCACTACAATTGCTTTTTTTCCCACTGATTTAGCTGTTTAAAAAAAAAAAAAAAAAAAATCACAAGCCTGGTTTCCAGGGAAGACTATGGTATCAGAGGTACCACATGGATTGCTGCATTATTTGCACTTCTGGATAGGTCTGTTCATGATCCCTGGAACTGACCCTGCACAATTGAGGCTGCAATCTTGTGTATATGAGCAGCTGTTGATTTCTAAAATCTCTCCCTGCTAACGCTTAGTTTGGGCTTGTAAATGATAGGTTGCACACTGTTAGAGCTTAGAGATGAGGCTATATATTGGCCAATGAACTCTGAGTGTAGAATGTGTGCTACATAAACATTGGCAGATTTTTTTCTTTATAGCTGACACCATAAGGAGCATTATGGCTCTGATGACTGGAGTCCTCTAGTAATTCTTGCCACATTTTGCATTTGTAATGCAATGTTTCTCAATATATGCATATCTATGTAAATTAATAAAAAAAAAAATATCAGCTTACATACCCTTGGTCAGACTTGTATGCTCCTTCCAGCGCATGCTCTTTTAACAGTGTTCTTAATACTTAAACCAGTGATATTGACTCTTATGATCTTATCACAACGATTTAAAGTATATTACAAAATTTATTAATGACACTAATACTACCAGAAAATCCAAAGTTTAGTTGCCCTTTAACCCCTTCCCAACACCGCAGTAATAATATGGCGGATGTGAGGTATTTAAATATGGCAGCCGCTCAGGAGCCATCGCCATTGAGTCTTTCCCCTGTTTTGGGAAAGGTCACCAGCACCCAGAATGAGATCCAGGGCTGGCGATCCCAGGCTTGTCTGGTATTAATTTGTATGACAGGCTGCTTTATGCGTTTTCATAAAATGCTGGTATTTTGCAATGCATTGCCATTGTAATGCATTGCATTAGTGATCGGACCCCCTAGGGGGGCCCAATAATTAGTCTATAAAAATAAAATTATGAACTGCCAAACCGTCGTGTGTGTGGGTTTTTTGTTTTTGCCTCTAACAATTTTAATAAAAAGTACTCCATAGACTTTCAATACAGATTGCAGTTTCAAGGGCCCCTAGAGGGGCTAATGGTAAAATAAAAAAAATAAAAAATTTGCCAAAATGGTATAACTTTTTAAAAGTACACCTGGCCTTGCAAAAAGACACCGCCTATGCATTCCTGTACACAGAAATATAAAAAAAAAAAAAAAAAAAATTACGGGTGACAGAATATGACGACTTTAAGAGAAAAAACATTTCTACAAAGATTTGGATTTTTAAGGGGGTTAAAATATAAAGAAAACTAAACTTAGTATCCCTGCAATCGTACCAAAATATAGAGTACAGGTGACATATCACTTTGGCTGCACAGTGAATGCTGTAAAAATGAAGCCCGTAAAAGTAACACAAATGCATACATTTGTATAGAATAATAAATGGCACCAGATGAACAATTTGTCCTGCAAACATTAAGCCCTAATATGGCTCTGTGAACAGAAAAATAAAAAAGTTAAGGGGTGTGGAAGGCAGGGAGTCAAAAATGAAAATCGAAAAATGCCTCCGGTGGGAATGGGTTAAAGTAACTTGAAATGGCTTTAGAATCTTTTTCATTGTGTATCCTTGGTGCTGCTCAGGGCTGAGTCTCTTTCCTTTCCAACTCTGTAATTGGCAAATAGTCGTCTCTGCTGTACTACTGCAGAAACATTTGCTCCTTTCCAGACAAGTGGAAAGCTGTTCGCTGCAGAGGAGAGTATCTCTATGAAGAGACCTGGCTGTGAGTGACTTGAACATGTGGGCTTATTTTAATATTGTATGGTGGTCTGCAGGCAAGTTTGGTTAATCTCTGTTCTGGCACCAGTGCCTACCCTCTCATTTCCAATTTAAGTGTTCCTTAGACATTTGCTAACTTGTTAGTTTTCTTTAGGGAGCCCACTCAGTTGGTCTTATGTGGTGGATGTTGGCCCGTGAAGTTCTTCGGATGAGAGGCACAATATCTCGTGAGCATCCATGGGAAGTCATGCCCGATCTTTATTTCTACCGTGATCCAGAAGAGGTGTGTATTTAACTAGCAAGCTTGCAGTTTTTGTTTCCTTTGTTCAATATTAACCTAAGGGTTTCTGACACTCAAGCCCTGTGTAGATGAGCTGTTGCAGCAGCCTCCCGATATTGTAAGTTGCTGTTAGACAGGCAGCACTGCTCCTATTCAAGTATTTAGCAGAAGCCTTGTCCAGTGTATACAATGGAGGTTCCAGGGAATTGCAGCACCGCTCGTATTACTTGAATAGGAGCAGCGCTACACATCCAACATCAGGTTCTAACACCTGAAGGCTGCTGCCACAGCTGATCTGTACAGGGTCTGTCGGACTCCCACAGATCACACATTGATTACCTGTCAACAGGATAGGTGATCAATATAACCTCTGAGTACACTCCTTAATAGGGTTTTCCAGAACCAAATAGATTTAAGTGTGCACTTGGATTCTGGAACCTCCCATATAAATTGGTGAGGATGCAAGAATGCATGGCCACCTTTCCATTTACAGTGGATGTGGCTCCAGTTGGAAAAAGTGGTCTGTGGATAGGTGCTGGGTTGCAGAGGCTGGCCCTGCATCTTGGACACTTATATGCAATGTTACTTAAGTGAAAGGGGGCAGCCTTAACTAGTGTGGTGTTTGGTTTTTAAATCTTTTAGATTGAAAAAGAAGAGCAAGCTGCTGCCGAGAAGGCTACTACAAAGGAAGAATACCAGGGTGAATGGACTGCACCTGTTGCAGAATTTAATACAACTGAAGTTGCAGACTGGTCAGGGGAAGTGCAGGTTCCTTCAGTGCCCATTCAACAGTTTGCTGGTATGTATCTTTATTTTGTTTGGCATATTAGGTAAAAAAAAAAAAAAATCTGGATGGCATTTAATCTAATTCTCATTTCAGATCGAGCTGAACTTGCTGCTGCTCCAAAAGTTCCAGGTAAGATTTTAAAAATAAATCTATTTATTATATATTACATTTCAAGTGTAATTGATTGAGTATTCCATTAAGCCACATGGAAAGTGGAGAGAAAAAAAGATATGTGAAAAATCTCTAGTCAAGTATATTTTTCTTTTCACGTCATAATGGGAAGGTGGAAAAAACTCAATGTAATGGAATTGGGCAGGGGGAAATGCAATTGCACAATTTTCTCATAGGCTTCATTTTTATGGCATTCACAATGTGGCAAAAATTAGACATTGCCTATTTCCTATGGGTCAGTTCGATCATGGCGATGCCAAACACTTTTAAAATTCAAAACTTGGGGGAAAAAATGAAATTTTTTTTTATTATTATTTATAAACCTTTTCAGACCTCCTATGGTACTTGAACCCTAGGGGGTCTGATTCTGCCCCCCCTCCCAATACAATATACTACAACACTGCCACAGACAGCGTGTTATAGATTCTTAACAATGGGCCATGGGAGCCTTAAATAGGCCTTCCTCTAACAATCAAGAACCCATTTATAAAATGCCAACATTTCTAAGCACTCTATAATTCATAGGATACTTGCACAGGCCAAAGGGCACATTAAATTCAATAGGACATGTTTGAAAATCAAGGGGTACAAGAAAAGTGACAACTAATATGAACCTTTTTTTTTTTTTTTTTTTTAACATGTTGCATGAGGCCTCAAGACACTGCCTTGACTTGGCAAATAACCCCTTCACATAAATGTATATGAGCGAAGTCAGCAACTGTGCGGCATACTTTTCAATCTGTGGAAACTGAGCTGTTTCCATTCTGTTACAGTATCTACTTTTTGCAGATCATGGAACGCACTCTGCTCTTATAGCTCAAGGCTATTACCAAGACTCAAGGCAGTGTGTTTGTGTGAAAATATAATATAATTTTATATTATCTATAGTAATAAAATTTTTAATGTTTTGGAACAGAAAATTTCATATGAAATGCACACCACTATATGTAAAATACTAACTTGTCTTTCCTAATTTGTAGCAGAAGACTGGAGTTCACAGCCTGCTAGCACAGATGACTGGTCTGCTGCACCAACTGCTCAAGCTTCTGAGTGGGTTGGAACAACAACTGAATGGTCTTAAAGAAATGTCACTTTGATTTCAGTGCTTACTATGGCCTATAATAAACATACTTTGACATACTAAAATTGTTCCATCTGTACTTAAATGAAATGTTGACTTGGGCAGAAAATCTGAAAATAAAATAGACAATAGATTAGAGTTACCTGTGTAACATCTAAAGAGTAACCTGGGGTTTGGCTGAAATGAAAAAACTTGCATTATTGGTTTGGGAACTTTTGACTGGCCTATGAAGCCAAACATCCTCTAGGGTGAAAAATCCACTACAGACAAAAGGATTAAAACTTGGATAAATACTGAGTCTGCTAGTCCACATTTATTAGACTCCCTGCATATATTGCTGCCTAGAACAGTGGCTCACCTGCAGTACATATACCCCCAGGGTATGTTCTTAGAGCGTGTGGGTCCCCAGTCTTCAAAGACTGAGGCACAGTGGCTTTCAACTAGAGGCAGATGTCAGAAGACTGTGTTGGGGGGGGGTGGAAGTCTCTACAACGATGAGTGCAGTCTGCTGAATAGACAGCTGCTGATTTAGGCGTATAAAGAAATAAACTGAACAACATATTTACAAGCTGCGCATCTGTGCCTTGGCCTGATGTATTATATCTCGTGCCACTTATAATAATGGAAATCCATGGCAATTCATAACTGACACAGATCTGAATTCTGATGCATCACTGCGTGCCTGATTTATAGAGTATATAGGTCCTCCTTACAGCAACTCCATTTTAGCAGTCTCACTACAGACCTGACTAGAATGGAGTTGCTGCAGGTAGGTTCATGGTCTGTGTATTCTGTAGTTACTATAGGTAGGTTCATGGTCTTGGTGTGTTCTGTAGTTACTATAGGTAGGTCCTCCTTACAGCAACTCCATTCTAGCTGTCTCACTACAGAACTGACTAGAATGCAGTTGCTGCAGGTAGGTTCATGGTTTGTGTATTCTGTACAGGTTGGTCAGTATAGGGTCTATATCTAACACTAATCTCCCCATACAGCAATATTAATAAAACAAACCGACATTTAAAAAAATATATTTTATTGAAATAATACCCTCTGCACAACCCTTTTTTTTTTTTTTTTCTTTTTTAAAACCACCTCCAGTGGTTACCAATGTAGTCTATCAAAGCCAAATAAAATCCATACCCCCCATGATCCTGCTTACCTGTCCAGGTCTAGCAGGTCTTGCCTGCTCTCATGGAATAAACCAGCCAATGGTGTCTCATGATGAGGTAACTAGAGTAAAGCTAGGATCACATCTGCAACTGGTTCTACATCATTTAGGTCAATTGGGACCCAAACGGTGGAGAGCCAGACTGCTAAAACAGAGGTTACCCGTGGACACAGCGGAACCCATTGACTATAATGGGATCAGTCATTTCCATACTGAAAAGTCCTCCATGCAGGACTTTTCTCTCTGCAGATTTCTGCGGCCAATGTGAACTTAGCTCAAATTAATTCTAGTTAAATTTTATTTATTTTTTTAATTTGAGCACCAAAATGTGAGGACTCCTAATGAAAGGATAGTAACTCGGGATAGGCAATCAATATTAATCTGCAGGGGTAACCTGCAGATTTTCGTTACTGCATAAACTGTAGTGGCAAGTGTGGGTATCTCAGTGCTGCCCCATTAAAGTCTCTGTACCAGAGACCTCTGCAGATCTAATACTGATGGCCTATCCTGAGAAAGTGGATAACTCCTTGAGGCAGGTGCCCCATGTGGCATATATGCCGTGGTTTGCCAGCAGCAGAAACGTGGCGGAAGAAAACACGAATCCTGTCCCCACTTTACAGTAAAATACACACAGTGGACACGCTGTTGTGGTTTTGGAAATCGCAGCATGTCAATTATACCTCCGGAAACTCCAGCAGCTTCCCTATGTGCATAATTGAAGCAGAAAGTTTGCAGAGGAAACGCAGTATTTTTTTTGCTGCAGGACGCTACATGGCCCCTTAGCCTTAACCACAGTCATGTCAAGTTTGTGATTAACCCCTTCTTGGGTAATTAGCAATTCAATCACTTAGATGGAATCACTGATTGCAGGAGGTCTGGGGACTGAAGCCGCACATGGATTCCCCCCCCCCCACATGCACACAGGTGGCAGCCCCCCCCAGTACTGGAGACCCCAGCACACAGGTCCTGGACCCCCTCAGCCATATAGGAAGCAGCCACCCAAAGACCAGACTTCTCCCAACACATAGGTGGCAACACCCCAGGGGTCAGACCCCTCCAAAACACAGGTGGCAGGACCACCATCAGCAACCCACACAGAGGCAGCACTGCTGGAACCCCCCACTTACATGAAGATAGTACCCAAGGGACCCGCACACCATATGGCAGGACCCCCAAACATGCACACAGGTGGCAGCGCCATGTGACCACCTCCAGAACCCCCCACTCACACACAAGCAGTACCCCAGGAACCCCACACATACACATGCAGCAGCCCCACAAGACCCTGCCCCCATTACATGCAAGCAGCATTCCAAGGACCCCCGCTCCCCATTTAGATGCCAGCAGCACCCCAAAGGACCTTTGCCCCCTCCCCCCTTTAGATGCCAGAAGTACACCAAGGACGCATGCCCTCATATTTAGATGCCAGTGGCACCCCTCTCCCCCCCCCCCCCCTTAGATGCAAGCAGCACCCCAGGGACCCCTGTCCCTATCCATGACAGCAGCACCTCCCTTAGATGCCAACAGTACCCCAAGGACCCCTGCTCCTCTTTACAAGCCAGAAGGACCTCTGGACCACCCCCTTTATGCCAGCAGCACCTCAAGGAGCCCTACCCCCCTTCAGATGCCAGCAGCAGCCCAAGGACCCCTGCTCTCCTTCAGATGACAGCAGCACCCAAAAGACCCTGTCTCCCTCCATGCCAATGGCACCCCAGGGACTCCTATACCACCCTAAACATCAATCCAATCCTCCAGACTCTCCAGAATACAGTCCCATGTAAAACATCACTCTCTTTTCAGCCCCTCAACTTACAGTCCCATGTAAATACATCACTCCCTCCCCTCAGCCTCCTCCAACATGCAGTCCCACAAAACAGTCCTCACACCTTTCTGTTCTCCATATACACAAGCGCCGATCCTGCTTCAGCAGGGTTGTGATAGACCCCTGCCCTCATTGGAAATGCTCCGCCCCTTCCTGTGACATCATACTTACCAGGAGCAACGCCACTTTAGTCACAACCCTAACATCAGGGTAGCGATTAGAATGGAGTTGCTCCTGGTAAGTCCTCCCTCCAGCAACTCCGGTCCTTGGGGGGGCTGCCACCTGTAAGCTGGGGCTTCAGGACCTGGGGTCTGCGCCTGTGTGCTCTTGTGATCCCGGATCTTGGGAGGCTGCCACCTGTGTGCTAGGGGGGTTTGTCATCTGTGTGTGGGGGGTTCTGGTCCCTAGGGGCTGCCATCTGTGCCTTGGGAAGGGGAGTCCCTGAGAGGTTGCTGCCTGTGTGGGGTGCTGTCTTCATGTAAGTGG
This sequence comes from Leptodactylus fallax, assembly GCA_947044405.1. Lineage (NCBI taxonomy): Eukaryota > Metazoa > Chordata > Amphibia > Anura > Leptodactylidae > Leptodactylus > Leptodactylus fallax. The sequence continues at coordinate 2,606,805 of CAMRHE010000226.1, forward strand.
GGGGGGGGTCTCTGGGGGTGCTGCCTGTGTGTGAGGGTAGGCTGTGGGGGTCACCCACATGCTGTCTGTGTGCATGTGGGTGATCCATGAAGGGATGCCGTCTGTGCAGTAGCATAACTAGGAATGGCTGGGCCCCAAGGCAAACATTTGACATGGGGGTCCCCCTCCCCCCACACAAACCGCATTCCTGCGCACCTAGTATAATGCTCCATAGCGGCCCCTGCACCCAGTATACAGTAATGCTTCATAGCAGCCCCGGCACCCAGTATAATGCTCCATAGTGGCCCACACATGAATAATTATTTTGCTCTGGGGTCTTTTCAGACTCCAGAGTATAATGATCGGCGACCAGGGGAGGATACAAACAAAAAAAAAAAGTCACTTACCTCTTCCTGGCTCCAGCGCACTCCCCGGTACTTCGGCCATTTTCAATGTTGAACCAGATCTTGCGTGAGTCGGGCCAGCGTCGCGACACATAATGACGCAGGCCCGGCCCACGTAACGTCACCAAACAGGCCTGAAGCTTTTGGAGCATAGGAGAGGTAAGTAATGTTGTTTTTTATGTTCCCTCACCTCCCCTGGCCCTCCGATCATTATACTCCAGAGTATAATGATAGCAGTGTTTGTGGGTTTTGGCCCGTGGCCTCAATTACCGATCCCCGCTCCTGCTCACAGTCCCCTCCGCAGAATGGGAAGAGCAGACGGCCATGAGCAGGAGCGGGGATTGGTAAGTAAATAGGGCCCGTTACCTGCTGGGGTTACTCCAGAAGGTAACAGCCTATTAATCCCCTTAATGACCGGGCCATTTTTTGTTTTTGCATTTTCGTTTTTCCCTCCCCACATTCCAAGAGCCATAACTTTTTCATTTTTCAATTCCCAGAGTCACATGATGGCTTATTGTTTGCGAAACAAATTGTACTTTGTAATGTCACTATTCAATATGCTGTGCAATGTACTGGGAATCTGGAAAAAAAAATTCAGAATGAGGTGCAATTGGAGAAAAACTGCATTTGCGCCAAATTCATATGGATTTAATTTTTACAGCATTCACTGTGTGGTAAAAATGACATGTTACCTGTATTCTGCAGGTCCATACGAACACGGCGATACCAAATTTATATAGTATTTGTAATATTTTGATACCTTTTAAAAATTTAAAAACTTTGCTAAATAGAAAAAAAATTTTGCGTCACCATATTGTGTCACCTGTAACTTTTTCATATTTACATGTATGGAGCTGAGTAAGGCGTCTTTTTATGCGGGACAACATGACGTTTTTATTGATACCATTTGGGTAAAGATCTGATGGTTTGATCACTTTTTATTCAATTTTTTTTACAGGAGGCAAAGTGTTGAAAAAAAAACGCTATTTGGCCATTTTGATTTTTTTTCCCCGCTACACCGTTCACCGTATGGGATAAATATTTTAATAGTTCGGGCATTTTGGAGCACGGGGATACCTAAAGTGTTTATGCTTACTTTTGTTTATTTACTTTTATATCTGATCTAGGGAAAGGGGGGTGATTTAAACTTTTGTGTTTTTTTTTTATTTTTTCATACTTTTAAAAAAAAAAAAATTTCTACTTTTACTTGTATGATCAGACTCCCTAGGGACCTTGAAACCTAGCGAGTCTAATCGATCATACTATTCACTGCCATACTACTGTATGGCAGTGAATAGCAAAATGCCGTTACTGCTATTAGACGATGCCTCTGGCATCATGTAATAGCTCTAATGTAATGACAGGCCTGGGAGCCTTCAATAGGCTCCCAGCTGTCATGGCAACCAATCGCCGCCCTCCGATGACATTCTGGAGGGCGGCGATGGGGGAAAAATGTCGGCGCCCGTGGCGGCTGCGCTATTTAGACGCCACGGTCCTGTTTGACCGCGACATCTAAAGGGTTAACAGCCGTGATCAGTGCAGGCACCGATCGCTGCTGTTAGCGGCGGGTCCTGGCTTTATTATACAGCCGGCACCCGCGGTGTATGGAGGGCACTCAGCTCCAGAGCGCTCTCCATCCATCGTCATGCGACTCAGGAAGTACTATTACTACCCGGGGTCGTTAAGGGGTTAAAAGAAAAAAACAAAAACATCGGGGGCCCTGTGGCAGCCGCTGCCACGTCTGTGTGTTGTTGGGGGAGGGGTTCAGGTCCTGGGGAGGGGGGTTGCTTTCTGTGTGTTGGTGGAGGGGGTCCCAGGGGAGTGTCACATTTTGAGTGTGTGTGGAGTCCCTGCATGTGTGGAGGATGTGGTTTTGGGGGTCCTGGGGGAGGGGGGGGCTGCTTGTGTGTAGGCAGAGTTGTGGGGCTGTGTAAATCACGTGGTTCTGGTTACATAGTGCAGGGACGCTGGAGTTGTAACATACAGTAGTGCCCTCCTGTGCCCCTATGTTAAATGTATTCCCACTCCTCCTGCATTATAAATAGAATGGCCTCCACAGCCTAATGCATCACCCTTTCATGTCCAGGGTGTGAGCTGTATGCATAAACATTGTGCACTGCTCACTTTCCAACCCTGCAATGATTGCTAGCATCAAACTGACACCCATTGCTCAGGTTACCCACAATGTAGGGACTCCTTCAGAGCAGGAGGAGTCCCTGCACTAGAAGGGAGCGAATCCAAGACATAACTTGTCTGTGTTTCTTGACTGAGTGTAAATCCTTGACCGTGACTAACCCCTGCACTTAGGTTTAGTTGTGGTCAAGTTATGACTGCAATTAACCCTTTCTAGTGCATGAGTTAGCAACTCTAACAAATGTTAACGTCACTATACTCTTTCTGTATAGCAGGTGCAGCCCTAAGGAACATTAGGGCTGCTATACTTTATTTGCATAGCAGGCTGTATTCTTCCCCCATATTCATTAATATAACTTGACCCCCAATGTATTCACCAAGGACTCCCCAGACCTTCTGCAATCAGTGATTCCATCTAAGTGATTGAATTGCTGATTACCCAAGAAAGGGTTAATCACAAGCTTGACATGACTGTGGTTCAGGCTAAGGGCCCACGTAGCGTCCCGCAGCAAAAAAGCACTGCGGGAAAAGCCGCAGGTTTCCTCTGCCGACTTTCTGCTTCAAATACACACATACCGGAAGCTGCCAGTGTTTCCATAGGTATAATTGACAAGCTGCGATTTCCAAAACCACGATGGTGTGTCCGCTGTGTGTATTTTACTGTAAAGTGGGGATGGGATTCGCGTTTTTTTCTGCCACGTTTCTGCCGCTGGCGAACCGCGGCATATAGGCCATGTGGGGCACCTTCCTCAAGGATTTATCCACTTTCTCAGGATAGGCCATCAATATTAGATCTGCAGGGGGGCCCAACACCTGATACCCCCTGCAGATCTCTGGTACAGAGACTTTAATGGAGCAGCGCTGCGGTATCTACACTCGCCTTTACAGTTTGTACAGCACCAGAGATCTGCAGGGTACCCCTGCATTGACTGCCTATCCTGAGTTACTATCCTTTCAATAGGAGTCCTCACATTCTGGTGCTCAAATAACCAAAAAAGGGGGGTTACTAGATTTCATTTGAGGCTAAGTTCACATCGGCCGCAGAAATCGGCAGAGAGAAAAGTCCTGCACAGAGAACTTTTCTCTCTGCCCCTTTCAGTATGGAAATGACTGATATCATTATAGTCAGTGGGGTCTGCTGGGGTCCATGGGTAGCTGCTGTTTTAGCAGTCTGTCTCTCCATCATTCGGGTTCCCCGATGAACCTAAACAACGTAGAACCAGCCGCAGATGTGAATCCTAGCTTTACTCTAATAACCCCATCACATGAGACGCCATTTGCTGGTTTATTCAATGAGAGAAGGCAATACTTGACCTGGACAGGTAAGTAGGATCATTGGGGGGAGATTTTATTTGGCTTTGACAGACTACGTTGATAACCAGGGGAGGTGGGTTTAAAAAAATAAATAAATAAAATGGTTAATGAGGGTTGTGTGGAGGGATTTATTTCAATCTAATATATTTTTTAAAATGTCGATGTTTGTTTTATTAATATCGCTGTATCGGGAGCTTATTGTTAGATATAGGCCCTATACTGACCAACCTGTACAGAATACACCAAGACCATGAACTTACCTATAGTAACTACAGAATACACCTAGACCATGAACCTACCTATAGTAACTACACAATACACCATGAACCTACCTATAGTAACTACAGAATATACCAAGACCATGAATCTACCTATAGTAACTGCAGAATACACCCAGACCCTGAACCTACCTGCAGTAACTACAGAATACAGAGACCATGCACCTACCTATAGTAACTACAGAATATACCAAGACCATGAATCTACCTATAGTAACTGCAGAATACACCCAGACCATGAACCTACCTATAGTAACTACAGAATACACCGAGACCATGAACCTACCTATAGTAACTACAGAATATACCAAGACCATGAATCTACCTATAGTAACTACAGAATACACCGAGACCATGAACCTACCTATAGTAACTACAGAATACACCGAGACCATGACCCTACCTATAGTAACTACAGAATATACCAAGACCATGAATCTACCTATAGTAACTACAGAATACACCCAGACCCTGAACCTACCTATAGTAACTACAGAATACACCGACACCATGAACCTACCTGCAGTAACTATATACTCATAAATCAGGCGCACAGCGATACATCAGAATTTAGATCTATGTCAGTTATGAATTGCCATATATTTCCATTATCACTTACAACAAGAACGTGGCGTGAGATATAATAAACACGTCAAGCCGAGGCGTCACCGCCCTTTTCAGACCATATCCGCACAATGTCTCAGAACTGGTCTGGTGCAAATTATATATACATATGGCACTCATAAATTCTATGCATATATATATAATTTATATAACTTGTATAATTATCTAATGTCCCTCTTGGCCAGTTCTGACTCCAGGATCCTCCCTATAGAAACTCCACTCTAGCTTGTCCTGTAGTGAGGTGACTAGATTGGAGTTTCTGGCGGCAGCTCCTGTAAGAAACTCCATTCTAGTCACCTCAGTAAAGAACTGTCTACATTGGAGTTGGTTCTAGCAGGTCCTCCCTCCAGCAACTCCAATCTAGTCATCTTAGTAATGAATTGTCTAGAATGGAGTTGCTCCTGGTAGGTCCTCCCTCCAGCAACTCCATTCTAGACCGTTCACTAGTGATGTGACTAGATTGGAGTTGCCGGAGGGAGGACCTACCAGGAGCAACTCCATTCTAGTTGCAACCCATGCAGCAACCCCCAGGGACCTGAACCCCACAAGACCCTGCCCCCATTACATGCAAGCAGCACCCCCAAGGACCCCTGCCCCCTTTAAATGCCAGCAGCACCCCAAAGGACCCCTGCCCCCCCCCCCCCTTTAGATGCCAGAAGTACACCAAGGACGCATGCTCCCATATTTAGATACCAATAACAGCCCGGGGACCCGTGTCTCCACCCCTTTAGTTGCCAGAAGCACATCAGGGACCCCTGACCCCTATCCATGCCAGCAGCATCCCCTCTTAGATGCCAAGAGCACCCCAAAGACCCATTACCCCCTTTAAATGCCAGCAGCACAACAAAGACCCCCCTTAAATGCCAGCAGCACCTCAAGGACCTCTGCTCTCCTTTACATGCCAGAAGGACCCCCCACCTTTTAGATGCCAGCAGCACAAGGACCCCTTCCCTCCTTCAGATGAGAGCAGCACCCAAAAGACCCTGTCTCCCTCGATACCAACGGCACCCCAGGGACTCCTATACCACCCTAAACATCAATCCAATCCCCCAGACTCTCCAGGATACAGTCCCATGTAAAACATCACTCTCTTTTCATCCCCTCAACTTACAGTCCCATGTAAATACCATCACTCCCTCCCCTCAGCCTCCTCCAACATGCAGTCCCATGCAAAACAATCCTATCACTCCCCTTCCATCATGCAGTCCCGCAAACCAGTCCTCACAGATTTCTGTTCTCCATCTACACGAGCTCCGCTCCTGCTTCCTCTATACAGCAGCGTCGTGACAGAAGAGACCCCGCCCTCATCTGAGAGACTCCGCCCCTTCCTGTGACATCATCCCTACCAGGGGCAACACCACTCTAGTCACGACCCTAACATCAGTCTCTGCACCAGCAGCTTCCTTTTCCTGTGTAACACCAGTGTGTCCTGTACAATCCAGAATAGCTCCGCCCACACAAGTCTGATCACATGGTCATGACGTCATCAGGAGTCCTTTAGCTGGAAATAGCATCTAATGTCGTCACGACCTCACTTGTATCTTCTACCGTGAAAGATGGCCTCTCTAGGAAAGCCCTTACACACATTCCGCAGAATTTTGCGAGCGTTGCGTCTGAATTGCGGTACGGATCGTTACAGAAAGACAATGGCATGCAAATTTATACGGGAGCAGTTCAGAAAGAACCAGGTAACATACACAGATCTGAGTTTCCAAGATGTCAATAATAATCTTCTTTGTGGCGTAAAACATATTACAAACTTGCACCTAAGGGCCTTCTCACATTGCATTTGTACAACCGGGCAATATATACACTGTCACCCGCTGCCGGCTTATTAGTGTTTACTGCACTGTGACGACACCTAAAGCATGAGGAGTTTCTGGTCATCTTTTCATTAGGTGTGATACAGGTTTCGCACTCAGAATAACACCTAATGATGTATTGAAGGTGTCTGGGCACTGGGCTAGTTACTGGCCATTTGTGAGTCTTTTTTCCCTTTACCAAGCTTCACTAGGTGGCATATGATTATGGGTTAAAAACCCAGATCACAAATAATGAAAACATAACTAGGATGAAATCTTAATTGGATGTAGGATTTCCTGATAATAAAATAATAAAGCTAAAAGAAATTAATAATGTATTTTTAAATGCCTCAAGACCTAAAGGGTTTGTTGTCCAGGCTAAAAAAAAATTTTTTTTTAATTAGGCCAGGGGAGCTGAAAACATAAAACAAAAAAAAACATACCTGCCCCCAGTGGTCCATTCCTGCAGATCTGTTTTTCTTCTGGCTGAAGTCCCTGCAGCACGTGACCACTGAGGACCCAGGATGTTACAGCCAGAAAACAAGTTTGCCGAGCAGCAGGAGCGGACCATGCTGAGAGGACACTGGAGCATCGGGGACAGGTGAGTATGTTTTTTTTCACCTACCCTGGTCTAATTAAAAAATAATATTTTAGCCTAGACCACCTCTTTAAGGCTCATGTACACAACAGTTTGCTATTTCAGTGTGCTATCCTGGTTTTTCCTGCATAGCATGCTGGCCCATTAATTTCAATAAGTCCATGCACACTACTGTGCACCACGGGTCCGTGTTTGGGCCAAGAGTCTGCGCCACAAAACTCAGAACATGTCCTATTCTGCTGTGTGTATGTGACACAGACTCGTAGACACGGACACAGAAAACAACGGACGTCACACGGATGTAATCCAAGTGATGTCCATATTTGCAAAACAGTTACCTAGCTACCCTCTGGGGTTTTTCTTATTTTTTTTTGCTGGTCCGCAAATACAAATGAAACGCTGGCGCAATAATGACATTTTTTGCAGACATATGACACTGATCCTGAAGACACACTGATCAAACATGGACCGCAAAAACTGAACACTGAGCCATATTTTTGCAGACCACAAGTTACACATGGTTGTGTGCATAATGTCTGAAGCTTGGTTCACACTAACGATGCGTCTCCTTTACTTGGGTCACGGTTATACACAGAGCCCAATGGGCCCCATTGACTATAATGGGGTTCAGTCAGGGGTCCATTGTTTTTAAACTGAAACCGGCAGGGGAAAAAGTCTTCCATCCAGGACATTTTCTGATTTTCGATGGAGTCTCAAACGTAGACTCTGGCACAGATGTGAACGAAGCCTTAGAATGTAATGGCATTGGGCATGCCTGACTGCTGCTCCATTCAGACTCTTCCTAGTAACAGTTTTGTGGCTGGAAGCAGTGTGGTACTGCAGTAGGGTAGGATTAGGTTTCTGGTAATTGGTGGGAGCCCAACTGAAATACATTTACACTCTCATTAGTGCATGAAGAAAGGGACATATACTGCACCTTGTCACATGATAATTTTGGGAGATCAGTAGAGACCTCAGTGTTGTCTTATCCTAATGTGCTTGGATTTGAATCTACTAAAAGATGAACACTTACAGGCGTTTTTATATGATGCATTGCCACTCACACTGCTCTCCCTTTCTATCTTGCTAAATATGGCCCAAGTACTCTCAAACAATTGCACAGATCACAAATGGAAGTACAGTATAATTCTAGTTCTAGCCATCTCTTCCTAATTTTATTTATTTATTTTTTTTGTAAATAACTTTTTATTCGATTTTCAAGTATCACCAATGCGTATACATAGTTACAGACAATGTGCATGGCACAACAATCATTGATCATACAATCGGATAATCTGGCATATTACATACATCGGTTGACTAATAACACAATGATGGATGAAACGTTAGCAGTGGAAAAGATACAAAAAATCCTTAGGGTGAAAGGCCAAGGGTCTCATTAAATTATTTTGTTAAACAGGGGGCTCCCACAGATGCGTCCTGGTAGTGTCTTTAGAGAACTCATACCAAGGTGCCCAAATAGCACTAAACTTCTGGTAGGTACGGAGTTCTAAGTGGGAGAGTTCTTCCATCCGCGCAACTTGAGATACTTTCCGCAGAAAGTGGGATACTGGAGGAGGGGATTCGGATGCCCAGTATAAAGGGATCATAGATTTGGTGATAGCCACTAGTTGAAGCCAAAGACATTTGTGGGACCTAGGCGGAAAAGTGGGCCACAAATTCAGGAAAATGCCTACCGGGGTCAGAGGTTCGGTGACTCCACAAACCTGGTTCAGTATCTGCTGAACAAGTGACCAGTAAGGGGATATTTTTTCGCATTCCCACCAAATATGCAGGTAGGAACCTGAGGACTTATGTCAGCGCCAACACAAAGGGGATACCTCCGGAGAGAACTTATGGACTACAGTGGGCGTTCTATACCATCTGGTGACCAATTTGTAGCTGGATTCCTGCAAGCGTACACATCTGGAAGGCCCTGTGGTTCGCTTGAGCATAGATGAAATTTCCCCGGGGGTAAGGGACATTTGAAGGTCCTCCTCCCATTTTCGCACATATGAGGGGAGCTCTGTGCCTAGTTCGCTCAGGAGGTTGGAGTAGAGGGTAGATAAAGGTCTTGGTGTGTTTTGCTTTCGGAGTAGGAGCTGTTCTAGCCATGTAATTGTGCGATTGTCAGGCTCCTTCTTCAGGGCTCTCAGGTACAGTGTTTTAATCGATTGGTATGTTAGGAAATTGGTATGGATGGAGAGGGGGTTTTGGGTGAACTCAGAATAAGAAGAGAAGGCCCCATCCATCAGTATAGCGTCGTAGGGTAGTCGCCCAACATGTTTCAGCACTTTTGGGGCCGAGTCTATAAACTTGGATTCCGATAGGATTAAATCCTGAACGGACATGAGGGGGGAGGGACCTGTTGACAAAGGAAGCAGTCGCCGTACCCATTGCCATCAGTCATAGACCGCTGATGTTGGGGGCGAGGACCTGCTTAGCCGTTTGGCGGGGAAGCCATAGTATTGCAGTAAGGGGGAAGTCTATAGTGGCTTCCTCCACTGACACACGTAGCCTCGAAGAATCACTCTGAAACCAATCAATGATCCTTGCCAGTTGTGCTGCATGGTAATATGTTCTTATATCTGGTAGACCCATACCACCCAACTTCCTAGGTCTGGTAAGAGTGCGGAACGCCACTCTAGGACGTGAATTATGCCAGACATACTTTGAAAACATTCTGCGGAGGGAGCAGAAGAATGTTAGTGGAAGAGGGATAGGGAGGGTTTGGAATAAGTATAATATCTTAGGCAGAATCATCATTTTCAGTAGACTAGTTCTACCCATCCATGAGACACATGGGACCTGCCAAGATTCTAATAGGGATTTGATGTTGGAGAGCAAAGGGCCGTAGTTAGAATGGTACCAGCGCCTGAGTGAGGGTGTTAAATTTAATCCTAAATACTTGATATAGTCGTGACGCAGTGGGAATGGGGAGGTAGCCTGTAAGTCAGATTTAACCGAAGGGGGGCAATAGACACATAGGGCTTCGGATTTTGTGGTATTAATTTTAAAATTCGAGAGGGTACCAAAGGCCGTAAAGATTGTATCAATGTGAGGTAGTGCAACAGTTGGGTTGGTAAGGATTATTAAAAGGTCGTCTGCAAATGCGGCCGTACTATGACATATCCCTCCAGTAACCAGACCTTTCAGCAATGGGTCCTGTCGGATACTCTGAATTAATGTTTCAATGGTCAGCACAAAGAGTAAGGGGGATAATGGGCATCCCTGCCTGGCGCCGTTTTTAATATCAAATGAGGAGGAGAGGCATCCATTAACTCTAATTTTAGCGCTAGGTCTAGAATACAAAGCCATGACCTTCTGGACAAACATATGTGGGAAGCCAAAATACCGTAATGTCTCTGTCATAAAGGCCCAATCTACCCTATCAAAGGCTTTTTCCGCATCTGTTGAAAGAAGCACCAAGGGGGTCTTCTTACGCTGAGTGTGTTGTATCAAGTGAAGTACTCGTTGGGTGTTATGTTTACCTTCTCTGCCTGTGATAAACCCCACTTGCTCTGGGTGGACCAGGGAGGGTAGGAATGATTTTAATCTATTAGCTACTAACTTGGCGTATAGTTTAACATCTACGTTTAGCAAGGAGATGGGACGGTAACTACCACATTGTGTCGGGTCCTTGCCTTCCTTAGGAATGATAGAAATATGGGCTTCCAAGGCTTGTGGGGGGAAGTGGTGAGCTTCGTCTACAGAGTTACAAACCTGGAGAAATTGGGGGAGAAGTATAGAGCTAAAGTGTTTGTAGTAAAAGGCTGGGAGGCCGTCGGGACCAGGGGCTTTCCCCAAAGGGGTGTCAGCCAGTGCAGACTGTAGTTCTGACAGTGTAAAGGGAGTCGTAAGGGCATCTTGTTGTTGGGAAGTGAGCGATGGGAGGGAGAGAGTTTGCAAAAGCCGGATTTTAGCAGAGCGGTCTTGTAGCTCGAGAGGGGTCTCAGCAGGTCTAAGGTTATACAGTTTCTGATAGAAAGCACAAAATTCAGAAGCTATGTCTGGGTGTCTTTTAGGCTAGAGCCTGACCAGGAAGTGATCTCCGCTATAAAGCTTTGGTTGCGTCGTTTTTTAACTAAATATGCCATCAGTTTTCCACCCTTGTTACCATGCATATAGTACTTATGGGAGGATGACAGATAGGCTTTAGCAGTTTTTAGATTCAGGCAGTCTTTAAGTCGTTCTCTGCACAAGATCAGTTCTGAGAGAGCCGCAGCTCGCTTATGTTGACTTTCCAAGGTTGCAATTCGGGCAAGTAAGTCATCAATTTCTTTTGTACGTTTTTTCTTAAGGCGAGAACTGAGACTAATGAATACCCCTCTGATCACGGACTTGTGAGCTTCCCAAATAACACAAGGCTGTACGTCAGGTGTAGTATTTTCATTGAAATAATCAGTGAGCGCTTTAGTAACAGCTTGACGAGAGTCGTGGGAGCAGAGCAGAGTCTCATTAAGTCTCCAGTCATAGCTACGGGGTGGGAGGGATGAAATTTGTAGTTGAACCGTGATGGGGGCGTGGTCAGAGATAGTGATTGAGCCAATGGTGGGAGAGGAGGATAAAATTAGCTGGTTCTGGGGCAGGAAGATGTAGTCCATACGCTGGTACGATTTGTGTGGGTTAGAATAAAACGTATAGTCTTTACCGTCGGGATTAAAGGCCCTCCATACATCTACAAGATGCATAGAGGAGACATGCTTGGCAAGTTTACTAAGGGCAGCGAAGCTATGCGAGGATGTGCCAGTGGAGGAGTCCTGGAGAGGCTGAATGGCAATATTAATGTCTCCCCCCAACACTACAAGACCCTCTGCGAACATGGAAAATCTGTCTAGGGTATCGAGTAGCCATGAAATTTGGCCAACATTTGGTGCGTATACATTGCCAATGGTGACTAGGGTATTGGCAATGTACCCTTTAAGAAACAGGTATCTGCCCTGGTCATCACTCAAGCGAGCAACCACAGAGAAGGGAACATCTGATTTAAAGGCAATACTAACTCCATTCTTCCTCGCAGCAGTATCGCACGAGTGAAACCACGCAGAGTAAGAAGATTTGGGTAGATTAGGTACCTTACCTGAAGGGAAATGTGTCTCCTGGAGGAGCAAAACAGAGGATTGCAATCTTTTAAGAGCGTGGAGTACCTGGGAGCGCTTGGTGGGGGAGTTGAGACCCTTGACGTTCCATGACGTAAGCTTTACACAAGACATAGAGAACAATGAACAGTAAACTGAGAGATATTAACAAGTAAGTAAAACAAACGCTATAATGAGGCGTCAAAATTTAAACGATTATATAAAATGCACTGAGCTACAGTGCCGTATCGTGGGGGGGGGGTGGTAAAGCAGGGCGGTCGGCCCAAAGAGCCGTTAACAGAGTCGCTATGGAGGCGAAGTGCTTTATAGACCCTTTTAAGAGATAAAGGTAAACAATATATGTACTATATGCAAATTAGGCCCAACCCCGGCTACGGGGCAGCATACGGGGAAAAAAAAAACATTGTAACAAGTAATGAATCACGGTCATAGGTCAGAAAATAGAAAGGAAATATAATACTTATGACATCACGAGAGATAATTCAGTCCTGCTCCACAGGTGCCCTCTTCCTTTGGTGTTTAGATTTTGGGCGTTTCCAGGCTTCCACTTTAGGAAGATCGGGAAGAGAGGCAATGTCTGTGAAAGTAAGCCAAGACGGAATGATGGTTGGATCTAATTCCAGAGGCGGACACACAGCAAATAGGTCATCTGGATGCCGGATATTGTACAAACGGCCATTGAAGTTGTAGGAAATCCCGAAGGGAAATAGCCATTTATACGGTATCTTAAATGTCTGAAGTCGGTCTGTGAGCAACTTCATCTGTCGTCTTTTGGCAAGGGTCACCGGGGAGATATTCTGATAAAATGTAATCCTGTGGCCTTCATAGGTGAAATCCGGGGTTACGCGGGCTTTCTACGAAATCGCCTCTTTTACTGGGAAGGACAACAGTTTGCAGACGATGTCCCTGGGAGGTTCCCCTTCCTTAGGTTTCGGGCGCAAAGCCCTATGGGCTCGTTCAAGTTGGACATCTGAAGACAGATCGCCCTCCAAAACCGATTCCAGGAGTCTCTTTGTGAAGGTCATGGTTTCAGCGGGCGGGAAGTTCTCTGGCACACCTCTGATACGTAGATTATTCTGCCTTCCCCTGTTGTCCTGGTCCTCCAGATAGGAGTGCAGAGAGTTCAGATGGGCCTGGCAAGCCGTAAATGCCATAGTAGTGGCTTCGCCATGTGCCAGGAGCGAGGTCTGTGTTTCCTCTAGGTCAGTGATGGCAAACCTTTTAGAGACCGAGTGCCCTAACTGCAACCCAAAACCCACTAAATTATCCAACATGGCAATTTAACCTTAAATTAACCAGGATCTATTTTATAGTGACTGTGCAATGTTATTACAGCCTGTAATAATATCACGTCTGCTATAAAACAGATACCGTGTGATATAAATAGTGAAGGGCCCCCACACAGTACAATGTGCTCTGAAGTGGCCTCCAGACAATATTATATGCTCCAGAATGGCCCCCACACAGTATTATATGCTTCAGAGTGGCCCCCACTCAGTATTATATGCTCCAAAGAGGCCCCCGCACAGTATTATATGCTTCACTTTGGGCCCCCACCCACATTATGTGTATCACAATAAGCCCCCCCCCCCCCACACAGTAGTATATGCTTCACAGTGGGGCCCCACACAGTAATATATGCTTCACAGTGGGCCCCCACACAGTAGTTTATGCTTCACGGTGTCCCCCATACAGTATTAGATTCTTCAGCGTCCCCCCCACACAGTATTAGATCCTTCAGTGTCCCCCCCCCCCACACAGTAGTATATGCTTCAGTGTCCCCCACACAGTATTAGATGCTTCAGTGTTCCCCCCCACACAGTATTAGATGCTTCAGTGTCCCCCACACAGTATTAGATGCTTCAGTGTCCCCCACACAGTATTAGATGCTTCAGTGTCCCCCACACAGTATTAGATGCTTCAGTGTCCCCCACACAGTATTAGATGCTTCAGTGTGCCCCACACAGTATAAGATGCTTCAGTGTGCCCCACACAGTATTAGATGCTTCAGTGTCCCCCACACAGTATTAGATGCTTCAGTGTCCCCCACACAGTATTAGACGCTTCAGTGTCCCCCACACAGTAGTATATGCTTCAGTGTCCCCCACACAGTAGTATATGCTTCAGTGTCCCCCACACAGTAGTATATGCTTCAGTGTCCCCCACACACAGTATTAGATGCTTCAGTGTCCCCCACACAGTATTAGACGCTTCAGTGTCCCCCACACAGTAGTATATGCTTCAGTGTCCCCCACACACAGTATTAGATGCTTCAGTGTCCCCCATACAGTATTAGATGCTTCAGTGTCCCCCACACACACTATTAGATGCTTCAGTGTCCCCCTCGCCACAGTATTAGATGCTTCAGTGTCCTCCCCCCACAGTATTAGATGCTTCAGTGTCCCCCCCCACACACACAGTATTAGATGCTTCAGTGTCCCCCCCCACACACAGTATTAGATGCTTCAGTGTCCCCCCACACAGTAGTTTATGTTACTTACCTTGTCCCACGAATAGCGTCGTCCTCCTTCTTCTGTTCACAGGCGCTGATGAATGACGTCATCGCGCCTGCGTCGGGGCAGAGGTCACACTCTGCAGTCAGTGTAGGCCGCGGCTCCGCGGACCGCGGCCTACAGTGACAGCTTTCAGCTGTATGTACATTTTCACATACAGCTGAAAGAAGCGATCGCTCACTAACCGGGAATCCTAGACCGGATTCCCGGTTAGTGAGCGATCATGGCGACGGCGCGCGTGCCAACTCAGAGGGCTCTGCGTGCCCTCTCTGGCACGCGTGCCATAGGTTCGCCATCACGGCTCTAGGTGCTCGACTCTGGAACCAATGCTCCGGACATCTTGTTTAATATCTGCTAATTCTTTCATGACCGGTTGCAAAGTTTTCTCAAGTAGTTTCTGCAGTCCCTTGGAGGAAATGTTGACCATGGAGGTGGAGGCGGAATCAGATATGTTTCCGTCATCCATGACGCTTTCCGCGTCGGACGCCTTTGCAGGATCAGGGGCAACTAGAGAGCGTCTTGCTGCTCGAGAAACTTGTCTATTTCTGCTTGTGCCTTCTTTGAGTGTTGTGGTGTAACTCGTGAGTCTACTGGCTTATTCTGACCAATTTTAACCATGATGTGGCTATCAGGGCATGCTGGCCCACACCGGGAAAGAGCACAGTCAGGCCGGATTAGGAAGTCATAATCAGATCTAAAGGACTCTAGTAGGAAGTAGTGTCAGGCACTCGAGGGTTAACTCACCACCCAAGTGGAAGATCCGTATCCCCCAGGTCCGCTGATATCGTAAAAGACCAATTTAGGGTCCACCTGTAACTGATATAGGCTTGGTCTTATGGCAAATATCTGTAGGCCTCAAGATGGCCGCCTCTCGTTGTGAGAGTGGTGGTAGGCCCCAAGCTCCAGGCGGTCCTCAGCGGCGGCCAGAACGCGCAGGGGTAGGTGATAGTCACCACCACCGGTGGAGGAGCCCGTCGGTGCGGACGGTGGAGTCTTCTAGGAGCCGGCTGATAGCGGGCGGTCTCACCCAGGCTGGTCCGCGGCGGTGAGGCAGGCCCCAAGTCGGCGGTGCTCGGCGTGAGAGGTGCAGTAGGCTGTAGTCGCTGGAAGACCTGCAGATGCAGCCCGCGCTATCCACGGTGTCCGCGGCGGTGGGCGGAGAGGGCTAGAAGGCGCCCGGCGGTCCGGTCTTGCTAGCGCTGCGGAGGCCTCCGGGACCAAGATGGCAGGCCTCAGTGCGTGAGGAAAGGTAGGCCTCAAACCGGAGCAGCCGGCTAGAAGCCCCGATTCCTGGCCAGATACACCCCAAATATACTAACAGGGCCTGGGGGAATGCCCAAGGGTGCTAAAGGGCAATAGAGGCTAGGGTGGCGAAAATGAAGGGTAGATTCGATGAAGAGCGCAGGAGAGTACCAGAATTCATGTCCAGCCACTCTGCCGGCTAGCCACGCCCCCCCCTAATTTTATTTTTGACATGTAATATACAGTACAGACCATAAGTTTGGACACACCTTCTCATTCCAAGAGTTTTCTATATTTTCATGACTATAAAAATTGTAGATTCACACTGAAGGCATCAAAACTATGAATTAACACATGTGGAATTATATACTTAACAAAAAAGTGTGAAACCACTGAAAATATGTCTTATATTGTAGGTTCTTCAAAGTAGCCACCTTTTGCTTTGATTACTGCTTTGCACACTCTTGGCATTCTCTTGATGAGCTTCAAGAGGTAGTCACCTGAAATGGTCTTCCAACAGTCTTGAAGGAGTTCCCAGAGATGCTTAGCACTTGTTGGCCCTTTTGCCTTCACTCTGCGGTCCAGCTCACCCCAAACCATCTGGATTGGGTTCAGGTCTGGTGACTGTGGAGGCCAGGTCATCTGGCGTAGCACCTCGTCACTCTCCTTCTTGGTGAAATAGCCCTTACACAGTCTGGAGTTGTGTTTGGGGTCATTGTCCTGTTGAAAAATAAATGATGGTCCAACTAAACGCAAACCGGATGGAATAGCATGCCGCTGCAAGATGCTTTGGTAACCATGCTGGTTCAGTATTCCTTCAATTTTGAATAAATCCCTAACAGTGTCACTAGCAAAGCATCCCCACACCATCACACCTCCTCCTCCATGCTTCACGGTGGGAACCAGGCATGTAGAGTCCATTTGTTCACCTTTTCTGCGTCGCACAAAGACATGGTGGTTGGAACGAAAGATCTCAAATTTGGACTCATCAGACCAAAGCACAGATTTCCACAGGTCTAATGTCCATTCTCTTGTGTTCTTTAGCCCAAACAAGTCTCTTCTGCTTGTTGCCTGTCCTTAGCAGTGGTTTCCTAGCAGCTATTTTACCATGAAGGCCTGCTGCACACAGTCTCCTCTTAACAGTTGTTGTAGAGTTGTTGTAGAGAGTTCTGCTGCTAGAACTCTGTATGGCATTGACCTGGTCTCTAATCTGAGCTGCTGTTAACCTGTGATTTCTGAGGCTGGTGACTCGGATGAACTTATCCTCCGCAGCAGAGGTGACTCTTGGTCTTCCTTTCCTGGGGCGGTCCTCATGTGAGCCAGTTTCTTTGTAGCGCTTGATGGTTTTAGCCACTGCACTTGGGGACACTTTCAAAGTTGTCCCAATTTTTCGGACTGACTGACCTTCATTTCTTAAAGTAATGATGGCCACTCGTTTTTCTTTACTTATCTGCTTTTTTTCTTGCCATAATACAAATTCTAACACTCCATTCAGTAGGACTATCAGCTGTGTATCCACCTGACTTCTGAAGAACACAACTGATGGTCCCAACCCCATTTATAAAGCAAGAAATCCCACTTATTAAACCTGACAGGGCACACGTGTGAAGTGAAAACCATTTCAGGTGACTACCTCTTGAAGCTCATCAAGAGAATGCCAAGAGTGTGCAAAGCAGTAATCCAAGCAAAAGGTGGCTACTTTGAAGAAGCTAGAATATAAGACATATTTTCAGTTGTTTCACACTTTTTTGTTAAGTATATAATTCCACATGTGTTAATTCATAGTTTTGATGCCTTCAGCGTGAATCTACAATTTTTATAGTCATGAAAATACAGAAAACTCTTGGAATGAGAAGGTGTGTCCAAACTTTTGGTCTGTACTGTACCTTGAGGCTGAGTTCATATGTTATGGCCAAAACTGTGTGGACATAGAATTGAAATTCTATGTTGGCACTACATTGAAATTGATTGTGATTTTTCATGAAAAGTTGAAATATGTGCAGGGTTTTGCTGAGTAGGCTGTTCTATGACTGTATAAGGCTGGATTCACATCTGTGTTGGAGACTCCGCCACAGAATCCAATTAAAATTGGTGGAGAGAAAAGTTCTGCAAGGAGGACTTTTTTTCTCCACTGGTTCAGTATAAAACCGGTGGAAACATTATAGTCTGTGGGGTCCGCAGGTTTCCAGGGGTAACCACTTTTTAAGTAGACAAGGTCTCTGTCTTTCAGGTCCCCATGGAGACCCAAACGATGGAAACCCGAACGCTAATGTGATCCTAGTGTATGCCTTCATACATGATGTCCTACCAGTTTATCTGCTGGTAATAATCACATTATGGCTGAAAAACATTTTAGTGATTTCTCTGTCAGGCAGGGGGCATGTGAAGTAAAGAGCAGTCTGCCCCTCTCCCCTATCCATTACTGTTCTGCATTCTGCCAGGAGTAAACTATACAAATAGCCGAGAAAAGCCCACGTGACCTTAATATAGGAGATCCAGGAACACTGGACTGTAAGTAAAGGGCAAATACATGCAGCCAAGCAGCTAAGAAAAAATAACCAAAAAAATAACATGAGCATAGTCAGTATAAATCCATTTGCTGTCTATGTCTAATTTCCCATCTGTAAACACACAAGCAGCCAGAAGTAGATATAAGTAAACAGAAGGCTTTTCTTACATTGTGAGATTTGTAGAATCTTCATTCTGTTGCATAGAGAAACAGTTTGCAGATATGGGTGTGCAGGCTGTGGGGATAATCAACCCTTCCCCTCTTTATTCACTATGTAAAGAGAGAAAAGAACCACCACCCCCCTCCACTCACTGTGATTCAATCTTGCTTCTGTTGTCATACATAAAGACTTAATTCCCTGGTAACAAAGGAAAAAGGGAGACACCTAGAGGCAGGAACTTTTAGGCTGAGGCTCTACATCAGGGGTCAGCAACCCCCGGCACACATGCCACTCTTGGCACGCGAGGCTTATTTCCCTGGCACGGCAGCGGATTCCTCACCCAGCAGCTTTGATCGGACCAAACATGGCCGAAACGAAACTGCTATTATTATACTGTGGGGTCTCTTCAGACCCCCGAGTATAATAACTGGAGACTTAGGAGAAGTGATGAAACATAAAAAACAATGATACTCACCTTGCTCCCTGCGCTACGCGGTGGCTGTGCGATCTGCCGGCGTTTCTGACAGCTGACAGGGCCACAAGGGACACGTCCGGCGTCATTACGCATAATGACGCGACGTGACCCCAGAGACCCAATCAGCGGTCGCTGACTACAGGCAGAAGCGCCGAAGAGAACAGAGCGGCCGCGGAGCGTGGAATGGTGAGTACATTGTTTTTTAATGTTTGTCACCTCTCTTGGTCCTGCACTTATTATACTCGGGGGTGGTCTGAAGAGAGCTATGGGACCTAATACCGTGTGCGGGGACCGCTATGAGACCGTAATGAAACTTTTGCAGCTTAGAGACACAGCAGGGCTGCTTACCATTTGCCCAGACATCCCCCAAGAGCTCTGGAGAAGGAAAAGGAGGGGGAGGGGGTGCAGAGCTGGAATTCTTCAGAGGATTAAAAAGAGACGTTTCAGACCAGCTCTCCCCTCCATCTTTATGGGCAATGTGAGATCTCTTGCAAACAAGATGGACAAACTAACAGCGCTCACCAGGCATAATCAGGAGTTTCGGGTGTGCAGCATGATGCTACTTACAGAGACTTGGCTCACTGAGGTTACTCCTGACCCTATGGTCTCCTTGGATGGTTTTAAACTCCTTCGGGCAGACAGGACAAGGGAGAGCGGTAAGAGGAAAGGAGGGGGGCTGGCAATGTTTGTGAATGATAGATGGTGTAATCCTAGGCACATTGTGATTAAGGAGCAAACTTGCTGTAAGGACATTGAACTATTAGCTGTGAGCATGAGACCTTTCTATCTACCAAGGGAACTATCACATGTCATTGTGATAGCTGCATATGTCCCCCCCTCTGTGAAAGCTGACGCTGCCTGCGAGGTCCTACAAGCCACGGTGAGCCATTTGCAGTTGAAACACTCCCAGGCTCTCTTTCTTGTGTCTGGAGACTTCAACCATGTCTCGCCATCATCCACACTGCCCAGTTTCACACAGTATGTAACCTGCCACACAAGAGACAACAAAACACTGGACTTGTTCTTTGCCAACGCGAGAGAGGCATATAACTCATCAGCCCTACCGCCCCTGGGAAGATCGGATCACAATCTAGTGCATCTCCGACCTGTGTACAAGCCACTTGTACGTAGAGAACCAGCTGTCACCCACACAGTGAGGATATGGTCCGAGGAGAGTGATGAGGCTCTGATGGATTGTTTTGACACAACCGCATGGGAAGTTCTGCAGGATTCTTATGGAGAACATATAGAAGGACTCACACACTGCATAACAGACTACATAAATTTTTGTGTGGACAACACAGTACCCACAAAAGTGGTTAGGTGCTTCTCCAACAACAAACTATGGATTAACTCTGATATAAAAACACTACTTAAGGAGAAAAAGATGGCATTCAGGACAAGAGATAAGGAGGGGTTGAGGGAAGTACAAAAGGAGCTGAGGCATCAAATCAGGCAGATAAAAGCCAGTTATAAGGAAAAGATGGAAAAGCAAATGGAAAGAAAAGACATAAAGGGGTTCTGGGAGGGGCTTAAGTCAATTTCGGGTCATAAACAGTCTGTCTGCCAGATTGATGGCAGATGTTAATTGGCTTAATGAACTAAACCTATTCAACAGATTTGATCACACCCCAGCTCCTCCCACCCCAGCATGTCCTTCAGTTCCCCCCACCACAATGACTTCACCCCATGCGGCTACTTCCCAACAGACCAGTAAATCCAGAAATCCGTCTTTATCTGACCACAGTCTGACCTTCACATGGGCCCAGGTGAGGAAGGAGATGAAAAAGATCAAGGCGAGGAAAGCCGCAGGGCCAGATGCCATCAGTGCAAGACTAATTAAGACTTGTGGGGACCAGCTGTGTGGTATAATTACATATATGTATAATATGATCCTGAGGCAGGAAATAGTCCCTGAATTATGGAAATCTTGTGTGGTACCAGTTCCAAAGAAACCTCACCCTATGGCCCTCAACGACTACAGACCTGTAGTACTGACATCTCACTTGATGAAGATCTTAGAGAGATTGGTTCTCACACATCTCCGCCCTCTAGTGAGCCCCGCTATGGACCCTCTCCAGTTTGCTTATCGGCCGGGCATTGGGGTAGATGATGCCATCATCCACCTTCTGCACAGGGCTCTGTCTCACCTGGAGAAACCAGGGAACACGGTGAGAATAATGTTCTTTGATTTCTCCAGTGCTTTTAACACCATACAGCCCAGGTTACTGAGAGACAAGCTGGGCCTTGCTGGAGTGGACCACCACCTCTCCAATTGGATCCTAGACTACCTCACAAATCGACCTCAATACGTGAGAGCCTGAGACTGTGTCAGATACCGTGATCTGTAATACGGGGGGCACCTCAGGGTACGGTTCTCGCCCCTTTCCTCTTCACACTGTACACTGCAGATTTTAGGTACAACTCATCTAGCTGCTACCTACAGAAGTATTCTGACGACTCTGCAATAGTAGGTCTCATCACAGATGATGATGACAGGGAGTACAGAGAACTAAACCGGGATTTTGTGGACTGGTGCCAGCGGAACCACCTGAAGATTAACGCGGGGAGGACCAAGGAGATGGTGGTGGACTTCCGTAAATGCAGATGCCCTCCTAAACCAGTGGACATCCTGGGGACGGGCATCGAGATTGTGATCACCTATAAGTACCTGGGTTTGCTCCTTAATAATAAGCTGGACTGGGCAGATCATATGGAGGTACTGTACAGGAAGTTCCACAGCAGGCTCTACCTGCTTAGGAAGCTGACAGCCTTTGGAATCCGGGGGCACTTCTTAGGACTTTCTTCAACTCGGTAGTTGCATCAGCCATCTTCTTTGGAGTGGCCTGCTGGGGGAGCAGTATATCAACCAGGGGCAGAAATAAACTTGACAAGCTGATTAGAAGGGCCAGCTCTGTCCTGGGGAGCCCACTGGACCCAGTGCAGGTGGTGGGTGACAAAAGGATACTGTCTGTGGTGAGCTCCATGCTGAAGAAGTCCCATCCCATGCATGAGACTGTGATAGCACTGGGCAGTACTGTCAGTGACCGACTGCTCCACCCTAAGTGTGAGAAGGAGCGCTATCGGAAGTCTTTCCTCCCCACGCGGTTAGGCTGTACAACCAACACCGACCTAAGCGGAGATCAGTACACACAGAGAACTGATATCTTTCTGCCTGTTAAATCCTCCCCCTCCTCTGCTACTTCCTATCTGTCTGTCTACTATCAATATAATGCCTCTTACCTTGGAACATTCCTGTACATTTTGTATTTGAATCTGCTTATCTTATCTTTGCTGCTGTAACACACTGAATTTCCCCATTGTGGGACTATTAAAGGACTATTATTATTATTATTATTATTATATATTATTATTACCGTGTGCAGGGACCGCTATGGGACCTAATACCGTGTGCAGGGACCTCTATGGGACCTAATACCGTGTGCAGGGACCGCTATGGGACCTAATACCGTGTGCAGGGGCCGCTATGTGACATAATACGGTGTGCAGAGGCCGTTGTGGGACATAATACCTTGTGCAGGGGCCGTTGTGGGACATAATACCGTGTGCAGGGGCCGCTGTGGGACCTAATACCGTGTGCAGGGGCCGCTATGTGACTTAATACCATGTGCAGGGACCGCTATGGGACCTAATACCGTGTGCAGGGACCGCTATGTGACATAATACTGTGTGCAGGGGTCGCTATGTGACATAATACGGTGTGCAGAGGCCGTTGTGGGACATAATACCTTGTGCTGGGGTCGCTGTGGGACATAATACCGTGTGCATGGGTCGCTATGTGACATAATACCGTGTGTTGGGGCCGCTATGTGACGCAATACGATGTGCAGAGGCCATTGTGGGATATAATACCTTGTGCAGGGGCCACTGTGGGACATAATACCGTGTGCAGGGGCCGCTATGTGACGCAATACGGTGTGCAGAGGCCGTTATGGGATATAATACCTTGTGCAGGGGCCGCTGTGGGACTGTATAACGGTGTGTTTTCTGAATTAAGGATGTGTTTTTGCACAGAAAACACAGGCATTTTTTTTTTTGTGCAAAAATGCACCATGTGAACGCAGTTTTACATTGAAGTAAAAGTTCCAGTGGCCTAAGACTATATCTGCATCCAGATACATAGTGTGTATTCACCATAAGGTGCTGCCATACGGTGCTCCTGGACACATACATTTACCACTAATTGCGGAATGCACATGGACTTTCATTGCTTCAAATCGGAAAGTACAGGAGCAACCCAGGAAATAGCAGTAAACGCATGTGTCCTAAAGCATCTGGTGGCAGCACTTCTGTGATATGGTTTGTGGTATATGACTTTAGTTTAGGGGTCGTCAGACTTACAATTATTGACCGGCACTCCGAGTACCTCATCTTTGATTTTTAAATTAAAATCGGCATGCCGAACAAAAAAGGTTGCCTACCCCCTGCTCTATGTTGCGGAAGCGCAGCTTTTTTTTTGTTGCGTTTTTTTTTTTA
The DNA here is from genome assembly GCA_947044405.1 of Leptodactylus fallax. Classification (NCBI taxonomy): domain Eukaryota; kingdom Metazoa; phylum Chordata; class Amphibia; order Anura; family Leptodactylidae; genus Leptodactylus; species Leptodactylus fallax. The sequence continues at coordinate 2,630,432 of CAMRHE010000226.1, forward strand.
GCCAAAGCCACCAATGTCTACAAAAGGATGGGAAATATATAGGAAGAACTTATACTTCTAGCTTTAGCTCAAAAAAACACAACAAAATCTTCAACAAAAAAAGCTGCATTTTCTCAATGTGGGGCCTTAGTCTTAGAGAGGTTTTTCAGTCCTAGACCAGATCCCAAAATCAGCACTGAACTCAGCCTCAAGGTATATTACATGTCAAAAATAGAATTAGGAAGAGATGGCTATAACTAGAATGATACTGTACTTCCATTTGTGATCTGTGCAATTGTTTGAGAGTACTTGGGTCATATTTAGCAAGATAGAAAGGGAGAGCAGTGTGAGTGGCAATGCATCATAGAAAAACCCCTGTAAGTGTTCATCTTTTAGCAGCAACATTTTTAATCAAAATGCATTATGTTTTGGTCCAGAATTACACGCCCTATGAAATGAGATTAAGTTGTCTGAAAAGTTAGTGACCAGATACTAATGGCTGCATGATTTTCCTGGATAATATCCAGTTTTACCTGCCAAACCATGTAATGATTTCTGGTGTGTGGGTAAAACTGGGGTTTACCTGCAAAATTTATTATAATATAATATTTAGATACTGTGCCATAGGTCACCTACCATGGCCTGCCCTTTTTCACAGCCTATTTCAATTTAATGTGTTATCACCCAGAGTCAGAGGAGGATACAAAGAATTGGTGCCATGGTGGAGTGGGAGGGGGGATAATCATAAAAGTTCTGTATTGTAGTGATCTGGTTTGATGGTCTTGACAGTCTGTGCTCTGCAGCTAAGCTCTAAGCTCGCCTGATTTCTTCACTCTTCCACTGCAGCTAAGCTGAAAGCTAACTGGGCACCCTTTTACAGTGGGAGAGTGATGTATCCTGTGTATATGCTCTGATTGCACAGTCTGGCCCTGCTTATTAGAACTGTGCAATTGGTAGGTCTAATCTCTGATGCCTCCATTTTGTCACAGACCAACTCCAACTCCTGAACCACCTCCGACTCTTTCACAAAGGCTGATAGCCTCGGTCAACTAAAAGCAGTAAAGCACCTATAATTCATTAAAAAGGCAGTGATTGAAATCCTATGAAAGTGTTCATATGAACGAAATAAGAGCAGATACTGACAATTACACCCAGCAAACAGAACAGGAGAAATAGTACTGTGCCATGGCTATATTCAGGGCAGTAGACTGGTAACAATACTTCTAATTAATTATACAATGGTAACTGTATAAAAATTAAAATTAATCATTTTATTTTGAAGCCAGAGTCAGAAACCTTTTCCAACTCCAACTTCTCAGCCCTGTTTCTCAGGGTTTTGTAAGTGGTTAGGGATTGAAGTGTGGTGCAAATTTTGATCAAAGAAAACCATTTTGATTTTGTTACTTAAATATTGCAATCTGCCTTCACAGATAACCAGTGAAAAGCTGTGCTTAGCCCACCAAGAGCTACATTTCCAAGCATCCACATATTTATGTCTTCTGCAAAGCGTGAGGAACCACCTTATCTTTCACGCAGAATATCATGGCAAAGGAGAACGTCCTGTTGAAGAGGTGGCAGGACTTGTGGGTCTTAAGGTACCACAGCAACCTGGTGGAAAGGGCTGGGAGAGGTGAATTGCTGTTACCAAGAAACTGTCTCAAATCATAAACTGTAGTCAAATTGTTCTTATTAGCTAAATAAAAGATCTTGTAGAAATTTCAGTGTTTCTTTTTTATGTACTTTTTTTTTTCTTTTTTATTTACTGCTTTGCTATTTTATAATTATTAAAGAGGTTATCCAGGAAAAAAAAATATTTTTTTTAATCAGATCGGAGGAGGTAAAAACAAAACTCACCTGTCCCTGTTGCTCTGGTGCCTCCCAGCTCCATTGTTGTCTTCTGGCGGTTTTCACCACAGTGCTTTTCACAGAAAGTCTGTAGAGTTTTCCACTGCAGACTTTCTGCTTCAATTATACCTATACGGAAAACGCCAACTTTTCCGTATAGGTATAATTGACATGCTGCGATTGACAAAAATACAATGGTCTTTGAAATCGCAGCATGTCTGCTGCAGATATTTTTCTGCAATGTGTGGATGGGATTAGCTAGAATCCCATCCACTTTGCAGGTGCTGTAAACTGCTGTGGTCGCCATGGCAAAATCACAGCATTTGCAGCGTGGGCCCTGGCCTTAAAAAGGATTTTTTTCATTCCTGAGAGAGGTGCTGAATCACTGATTTCGTTGCATTGGTGATTTTATTCAGCACCAAATATTTATTGTGCTTACTTTTATAATGCCTTCATATTCCGCAAGGCATTATGGGAAAGTAGCTGGGAGCTCATGCGCCCTCTGTTGGATGTAACAGATCCTCAGTTTGCTTTTGACTCACCGAGTCTTGAGACAGCAAAAGGGATTTTAGCCAAGCCAGTTTCACTTATCTGCATACAGCGCCGTTTCGGGATTTTTGTCCCTCATCAGTGCAGAGCAAAGTGTACTGTTACATGCAACAGAGGGCGCATGAGCTCCCAGCTCCTTTCCCATAATGCCTTGTGATATGTAGATGCTTAGTAGAGGGCGAAAGGCAACTCAAAACTCTACACACCTTAACTGGTGCTCTCCTCAAGGAAAGATGTCCCTGTTCATATTCCGCAGCACTTCGTCATCACTGTCCCTATCTATATGTCCCCACTATATGTCTTTTGCGTGCGTTTCCTCCCACACTCCAACACAGGGAGAACATACAAACTCCTTGCAGATGTTGTCCTTGGCTGGATTTCCTAATTAATGCCAGATGGGCAGTCCCTGTCTGTCTGCTTCAGCCCAGGACCATTCATCTGACAATATAGAACATAATTAGCAAATTGGGTGCTGAAATTAATAGCATAAATTACACCAGAATAGTGGGAGCTAGTGAAAAAAAATCCCAGTGTCATTGGAATCAGTAGAGCAGCACATATTGAAGGAGGTGAAGAATTGGAGATGGTGGTGTGATGAAAGATTCTTTTAGGCTGCAGAAACGCAGGTTTTTTTTTTTTGTTGCAGATTTTGCTACATTTTTTTGAGCCAAAGCCAGGAGTGGATTGAGCATAAGGTAGAAGTATAAGTACTTCCTAGATATTTCCCATTCCTTTTGTAGCCATTCTTTGCTTTGGCTAAACAAAAACAAAGCAAAATCTGCAACAAAAATAGCTGCGTTTCCGCAATGTGGGACCTCAGGGTAAGGCTAAAGCCCCACGTGGTGTAAACGCAGCGTTTTTGGCCTCGGTGGAAAAAAAACCTGCGTTTTATAGTACCAGCAAAGTGAATGAAATTCTGGCTAATCCTAGCCCCACACTGCGGAAAAAAAAGTTGCAGAAAAGCTGCATTTTTCAAAAACCAGTATTTTACCTTCTGCCTTTTTACCTAACCCCCACTCTCCCACTCTGCCCAGAGCCGGCGGGCTGGGCACTTTCAAAGAAGAGACAGTGAGCCCTTAACAAGGCATCTGTATTGACGTGGGCCTTTCCTGGTCTATGCTCAACTACAAAGTCGAAGTCCTGTAGAGCCAAGAACCAGCGTGTCACCCTCGCGTTATTGGCCTTATTTCTACTCATCTGAATTTTCTTCCCAGCAGGTAATACCTCAAGGAATCTAGAGCCCATTTTACAGAGAGACACTCCCTTTCGACAATAGAATAATTCCTCTCGGCAGGGGTTAGCTTTCGGCTTAGATACATAACAGGATCCTCTTCCCCATTAACCTCCTGTGACATGACAGCTCCTAAGCCAACCTCTGAGGCGAGGCATCTGTTTGGACTATAAAGTCCTTTGAGAAATCTGGGGCTATTAGGATCGGCTGTCTGCAGAGGGCTATTTTTAGATCTTGAAAGGCCCTCTTTGCCTCTGGTGACCAGCGAACCATCACTGAGTTTTTCCCCTTAGTGAGGTCTGACAAAGGTGCCACCATACTGGCGAAGTTAGGCACAAATCGCCAGTAATAGCCTGCAATACGTAAAAAAGCCCTTGCCTACTTCTTTGTGAGGGGACGGGCCCAATTTTATATGGCGTCCACTTTATTGTTCTGGGGTCTAATCATACCCCTCCCCACAACATAACATAAATATTTAACCTGTTCCATGCCGATGGCACATTTTTCAGGATTGGTAGTGAACCCCGCCTCCCTAAGGGCATCCAAAACAGCCTGAAATTTGTTTAACCCTGCTGTACTGTTCGCATTTACTATACTCTTGTACTGTTTCGGGTCAATATGACCCGACCTATTAAAATGTTGCTTTTAGCTACTGTAACTGTTTTTTTTTTTAATACCTATTTCATTATTAAACTGTATGTGAACATGGTTGATCATAAACAAATGAAAAATGAAATTAAAACTTTATTTTTATTTTTTTTTCAGAAAAAAGTTTACATGGGCTGTTTGCAATGTTCGCTTTATAGCATTCTGTACACAAATAACAAACATGCTTATTTTAATTTACTATAACTTTAAATCTAACTAAATATAACTTTGTCTTAACATATTTTATAAAACAACAAATGAAAAATAACGAAAACGTCAGGATTTTCTTTTTTATCTATAAAAAGTTTGAACAGGTTCATTCATTTTTACATTGAGCACAATAATAAAACACATTTCCTTTACAAAGATATTTTGCACACCCAGCACATGTCAGATTTGTTTTATTGTCACAAGAAGATGGACAGAAGCTACATCTCTTCCTTTTTTGGCTGGTAGCTGTGCTGGTAGAGGCCGTGAAGTCTCTTTCTTGAGCATGTTGCTGTACACTCTTCACAATGGCAGCTGCTCCTTCACTTCTGAGGTTTACTTTTCTGGCTTCGATATACGGCCTAACTAGGGATTTTCCTAATTCTTCAATAAACATTCTTCTTTTATGCAGCTTATTTCTGTTCCAATTGGGGTCGATTTCTCTCCATAAAACAAATGCATTGTATGTCGAAACATCCAGAATGTTGTAAAACATTATCATTGGCCAACGATTAGTTTTGCGTTTGCATGTGTATGTTGATATTGCTTGATCTAGTGTATCAACTGCCCCTTTTGTGGCATTATAATCTAATATCATGCCCGGCCTCAGGTATCCTGTAAGGTTTTACCTTTACACATGGTTCAGTAACGATTTCATGCTCAATAACAGTGGTACACCCCTGGTAAGCCCGAAAACATTTCTTGGTTACGCTGTAAAAACTCTTTAGTATCCTGTTTTTGGGAACAGGACAAAGTTTCAGCTACTCCCACTTTGTTGTACTCCAACTCAGTAAAGGTGGGTGGACAGACCAGGGCAGCCATTGATTCCCTTTCTGTCCAGGGTTTGATCAGATTTACATGATAAATCTGTACTGGTTTTCTTTTCCCGGGTTGGTGCACTTTATAGTTTACTTCCCCAACTTTCTCCAGGATCTCAAAAGGCCCCTGCCATTTAGCCAGGAACTTGCTTTCCACAGTGGGCACTAGTACTAAGACCCGGTCACCGGGGCTGAATTCTCTAACCCTGGCAGAACGATTGTACACCCTCTTTTGAGCTTCTTGCACCTTTTGCAAATGGTCCCTCACTATGGGCATTACCTTGGAGATCCTCTCCTGCATTTGAGCAACATGATCAATTACACTTTTGTATGGGGTGGACTCAGATTCTCATGTTTCCTTGGCTATGTCCAAGAGACCCCGGGGATGTCTACAGTACAGCAGCTCAAATGGGGAGAAACCTGTAGAGGCTTGAGGAACTTCTCTAATTGAGAACAGCAAATAAGGTAACAGACAATCCCAATCTTTTCCATCAGCTTTTTTTAACATAGCTTTTAAAGTCTTATTGAACCTTTCTACTAGGCCATCGGTTTGAGGATAGTATACAGACGTCCTCAACTGCCTGATTTTCAACACCTTACACAATTCTTTCATGACCTTAGACATGAATGGTGTACCTTTGTCCGTTAATATCTCGTTGGGAATTCCCACCCTAGTGCATATATGGAACAATTCCTTAGCAATACACTTGGCAGAGGGGTTCCTCAAAGGGATTGCCTCTGGATACCTGGTAGCATAGTCCAGGATTACCAAAGATGTACTGATGCCCTCTGGCCGATTTTACCAGGGGCCCTATGATATCCATGGTAATCCGCTCGAACGGAACTTCAATGATGGGCAGGGGCACCAAAGGACTCCTGAAGTGTACGACAGGAGCATTTACCTGGCAAGTAGGACAAGACATACAGTAATTTTCAATATCTTTATAACAACCTGGCCAATAGAATCTCTGGAAAATCCGTTCTCTGGTTTTATCTGTAGCTAGGTGTCCCCCTAACATATGTGAATGGGCCATACCCAATACCATTTTCCTGTAAGGTCTAGGAACTATTAACTGTTCCACAATCTCACTATTTTCCTTGGTAACCCGATATAGCAGATTGTCATGTACCTCAAAGGAAGGATAACGTTGGTCGGCGCCTGGCTCCTGCGGTACACCATTTAGGACTGTCACATTTTCTAATGCAGTTTTCAGGGTGGGATCTTGCAACTGCATGGTCCCAAAATTAACCCTTCCTACCTCAAGGTCTGGGAAGACTGGTTCCATATCTGTGGTCTCAGTTTCATCCCCTACCAACACTGCCAGAGGAACGTCATCTGCTATATGGGAATTTACCTCAACCAGGTTGGTGTGCAAACTATTTTCTAGAGACACATCCCTTGAAGGCACACTACTATCTGGGGAACACATTTTAACATGGGAGAACGCCAGCCTATCCCACAGTTCCCAAAACAAAGGAAAATCCTGTCCTATAATAAGTTCATATAACAGGTCCTTTAGTGTTGTAGCAGCCTTCACCCAAGACATTCACGGCTTGGTACTTTTTAAACTAGCACGTGGTTGCCCCTAGCAACGGCAACCCTGCCCGCGTTCTCCTCCATATGTAAGCGCAGGACCTTCAGAGTGGCTTGTTACCATGTTAGATAGGCGCATGGAGGCAGGGTAGTACTTCACACGTGCAGTTTTTATTGCCAACAGTTCATACACTCCAACTCAAAACAGCTTACTTCAGTATAAATGAACAAATCAGGAAAACATAAACCGTCCTTATTCTCAGGTACAAACGGGTGAAGAGAGCTCACCAATGCAATAGGATAGGTTAGGCGTCTATCCTCCACACAGGGCAGTGTGTGTTTCTATATAAATCAACTAAAGAGAAGAAAAAAGGGGGTTTTACGTACCCAATAAATCATTTAAAAAAATATCGCAGGTGAGTCGCAACCTACCAAAAGGGACGTATTTAAAATATAAACTTTATTAAATAATTTGAATAAAAAGGGAATCCACCCATAGGACAGAACAACAGAAAAACCACACAGACCATACAAAAAGGATCCAGGAGCCACTACCATATCAGGATATAGTAATCCACAGTATCAGTAGTGCATTATCTCTTAGCAAAATAACATAAATGGCGGTACTGCAAGTTTACTCGCCATTCATCACCAGCAGCAATGTTTTTATCTACTTGCACTGCTTGCCAGTGTTAAATGCACCCAAAAGAAATACGTATCAATTTAAAACCAGAACCAAATGTTTGCTGGCTTTCTAACAGTGTATCAGCACAAAAGGTATATACTAGTTCAAACCTCCTATTGGATCATCTGTGCGCTTGTGAAGAGGCTCATACCCCGCTAGTGTTCAGCCTCCTGACCTCAACTATGAGTGACAAAAGGAGAAAACATATCTAGAAAATCGCATTGTCTGATTTTTTAAGAATTTATTTGCAAATTATGGTGGAAAATAAGTATTTGGTCACCAACAAACAAGCAAGATTTCTGGCTCTCACAGACCTGTAACGTCTTCTTTAAGAGGCTCCTCTGTCCTCCACTCATTACCTGCACCAGGCTGGGAAGACTGAATCTGCAATACGCAAGTAGCTTGGTGTGAAGAAATCAATAATTAGCAATAATTAGAAAATGGAAGACATACAAGACCACTGATAATCTCCCTCGATCAGGGGCTCCACGCAAGATCTCACCCCGTGGGGTCAAAATGATCACAAGAACGGTGAGCAAAAATCCCAGAACCACATGGGGGGACCTAGTGAATGATCTGCAGAAAGGTGGGACTAACGTAACAAAGGCTATTGTCAGTAACACATTACGCCGCCAGGGACTCAGCTCCTGCAGTGCCAGACGTGTCCCCCTGCTTAAGCCAATTTCAGCGCCTCCCATTGTAGAGGTAGTGTGGAAGAATCATGAGCATGGTCGAGACCAAAATCCCTAATCGCAGCACCGACGTCTGCCTTACAGGTGGCATCCTTCAAAAGGCTGTCATTTATGTGCCAGGTAAAGGGGCGGCGTGTAAGGCCTGGGACCTCCACAGATAAAAATACGGGTGAGTGATCTGACCAGAGAGCAGAGCCAATCTGTCCAGTAGGGACCCAGGAGAGGGCGTGATGGCTGATCAGGGAAAAAGTCAATACAGCTATAGGAGTTATCACGCTCGCGAGGGTGTAGGATTCGCCACACATCAACCAGTTGAGAACTGTGGAGAGCAGTCTTAAGCCGACGCAGATGGGATTGGGAGTAGGGAGCGCAGGGAGGGGGGGGGGTGTAGAGTCAGTTACCGGATCCAGTACTAAGTTAAAGTCACCCCCGAGAATCATGACCCCCTCGCCAAAGTCAGTTAGTTTGCCGACTAGATCCCTACAGTTGCCCCTGATTAGGGAGGTAACAACCCGCTATGGTAAGTACAGTGCCTGCAATGTGCAATTTAAGGAAGACAAATCTGCCCTTGGGGTCAATCAGGGTGCCCAGTACCTTATGATGCAGAGATCTATGCAAAGCAATAAATACTCGCTTGGATTTAGCGACCGGGTTGACGCTGTGGAACCAAACAGGAAAGTGGCGGTTGCGGATATCTGGGACATGGCCCTCCTTGATGTGATTCTCCTGTAAAATAATGATTTGAGAGCGCTTTTTGTGGAGTTGGTATAGAATCTGGTTGCATTTTTGTGGGACGTTAAGTCCTCTTGCATTCACGGTACAAATATTCAGGGCAGACATAGTCGGACGAGGGAAGAGGGGAAGGACACAAGAGGAGCACACACTTAGGATAGGGGGAAACAAGCACAATCTAACAACTGATAAACAGAGACTAACTAAGCAGTAGGGTGGCGGGATAAACCACCACCAAAACAGGATACCCCAGTGGGGAACGAGCTTTCTAAAAAGGAAGGGTATGAAGAAGAAGATAAGGATGAGGAAGACCTGGGCAAGGAGAGAGGGAGGAGGGAAAGGGAGAAAAGAAAAGAAAAAAAGGAAAGCAAGAAACGAGAAAAAAAAAAAAGGGGGGGGGGGGACAGAAATAGACGGAAGAAGAAAGAAAACAATACTCCGGGCCGGAGCCCCAAGGTCTGCAAGAAATAAGTCCCGCTGGTGTGCAAGAGGAAAAGTTCGGTGATCAAGTCGGGAGGCTTGACTGTCACTCTGCTAAGCGACAGACGTGGAGACACGATCACGTCGGCGACGCCTGGGACAGTGCTGGGGCCGCATAAATTGAGTCGGGTCAGGAGCACCGGGCAACGAGGGCCAGTCTGGAATCTGCACAGGAGGGAGTCCGAGAGCAGCTGTGAAGGCAGGAACATCATCAGGGTGGGATAGTGAAATATTGCGGCCATCCTGCCGGACCTGCAGGCGGAATGGAAATCCCCAAGAATAAGGGATCTGATGATGAATCAGAAGATCAAGGAGTGGCTTAAGGGCTCGCCGCTTGGCAAGGGTGAGTCTAGACAGGTTCGGGAAAAAAGTATTTTTTAAAAACAAAATGTGTCATAAACACAAACAAGAAGCAAGGTCACGGCTTTCCCAGGCAGGCACATCACAAAGAAAAGATACTTTTATATATATATGTATGTATCACAATATATGTATCACAACATATGGAAGAGTCCAAGAAGCATATATATCATATCATGCACAATGCACAAAACATAGTTACTGGACAAATGCATATATATGGCACATCAGAAGCATTATTTCAAGATACTCCACATAAATAGCATTCACTGGAAAGGCATGTCAGACATATTCAGTAAATAGTATATATATATATATATATATATATATATATATATATATAAAATATACAGTACAGACCAAAAGTTTAGACACACCTTCTCATTCCAAGAGTTTTCTGTATTTCCATGACTATAAAAATTGTAGATTCACACTGAAGGCATCAAAACTATGAATTAACACATGTGGAATTATATACTTAACAAAAAAGTGTGAAACAACTGAAAATATGTCTTATATTCTAGGTTCTTCAAAGTAGCCACCTTTTGCTTTGATTACTGCTTTGCACACTCTTGGCATTCTCTTGATGAGCTTCAAGAGGTAGTCACCTGAAATGGTTTTCACTTCACAGGTGTGCCCTGTCAGGTTTAATAAGTGGTATTTCTTGCCTTATAAATGGGGTTGGGACCATCAGTTGTGTTGTTCAGAAGTCAGGTGGATACACAGCTGATGGTCCTACTGAATGGAGTGTTAGAATTTGTATTATGGCAAGAACAAAGCAGCTAAGTAAAGAAAAACGAGTGGCCATCATTACTTTAAGAAATGAAGGTCAGTCAGTCCGAAAAATTGGGAAAACTTTGAAAGTGTCCCCAAGTGCAGTGGCCAAAACCATCAAGCGCTACAAAGAAACTGGCTCACATGAGGACCGCCCCAGGAAAGGAAGACCAAGAGTTACCTCTGCTGCGGAGGATATGTTCATCCAAGTCACCAGCCTCAGAAATCGCAGGTTAACAGCAGCTCAGATTAGAGACCAGGTCAATGCCACACAGAGTTCTAGCAACAGACACATCTCTACAACAACTGTTAAGAGGAGGCAGCAGGCCTTCATGGTAAAATAGCTGCTAGGAAACCACTGCTAAGGACAGGCAACAAGCAGAAGAGACTTGTTTGGGCTAAAGAACACAAGGAATGGACATTAGACCTGTGGAAATCTGTGCTTTGGTCTGATGAGTCCAAATTTGAGATCTTTGGTTCCAACCACCGTGTCTTTGTGTGACGCAGAAAAGGTGAACGAATGGACTCTACATGCCTGGTTCCCACCGTGAAGCAGGTGACCCCAAACACACCTCCAGACTGTGTAAGGGCTATTTGACCAAGAAGGAGAGTGATGGGGTGCTATGCCAGATGACCTGGCCTCCACAGTCACCAGACCTGAACCCAATCGAGATGGTTTGGGGTGAGCTGGACCACAGAGTGAAGGCAAAAGGGCCAACAAGTGTTAAGTATCTCTGGGAACTCCTTCAAGACTGTTGGAAGACCATTTCAGGTGACTACCTCTTGAAGCTCATCAAGAGAATGCCAAGAGTGTGCAAAGCAGTAATCAAAGCAAAAGGTGGCTACTTTGAAGAACCTAGAATATAAGACATATTTTAAGTTGTTTCACACTTTTTTGTTAAGTATATAATTCCACATGTGTTAATTCATAGTTTTGATGCCTTCAGTGTGAATCTACAATTTTTATAGTCATGAAAATACAGAAAACTCTTGGAATGAGAAGGTGTGTCCAAACTTTTGGTCTGTACTGTATATAGAGTAAACAGTCACCAAAATCAGACAGTCTTACCAATAAACAAATATAAATATGCAATGGAACACCGTGACCTCCACCCGCAGCCCCTACATACGTTTCGCCACCGCTTCATCAGGGGGCTGCACAGTGGAGGCCATAGGGCTGCACATGCCAGGTAATTAAGCCTTGTGTGCCACTCTTGGCATGCGTGTCGGGGGTTGCCGACCCCTGCCATAGGTTACACTGTGGTACGCTGGGTGTCAATTGGGTTTATGCTGTTTTTATACTGAAACCAGCAGGGAGAAAAGTAATCTGTGCTGTTTCTGCAGCAGACACATGACAGCTTATATAGGAAAATAGCCACCTGAACACAATTACCTTCAGATAATGGCGCCATTATCGTCACAGACTGGAATATGAGCGGCTCTCACTAGAGCATGCTCACTCAAGTCTCACAGTGCAGTTGAACCCATTAGAGACAGCATCATGGAGGAGATCTCAATCAGCAGCAAAGTAAACTCACATCTCCCGAGACATGCTAATGTAAGACACGCCCATCACCCATTCAATGCCATACAGCTATACAGAAACATCCTGAGAACAGTCATTAATCCACAATAAAGGCAGTCATACCAAGGTAAGACACACCCATCTCTCACTCAGTACTGCACACCCCTCCATCAAGGCCATGCAGAGACATCCACAAAACCATTAATCAGAGATAAAGGCGGTCACACAGACAAATCCCCATATAGCACACCAATCTCTCATTCATTGCTACATATCCCTCCATTAAAGTAAAGCAATAACGTCTAAATTGGGATACACTGTCTAAATGCATATATGTGAAAATGGCCTTAAAAATAATGGGACAATAAAATAAATAATATTCCTATATTAACCGGAAAGAGCTAAAAACATATGAACACAAAAAAGTGTATATAGTAAAAGAAATCAACAGGTGTGAGACTTGAGTGAGCGTGCTCTAGTGAGAGCTGCTCATATTCCAGTCTGTGACGATAATGGCGCCATTATCTGAAGGTAATTGTGTTCAGGTGGCTATTTTCCTATATAAGGATCCTTGTCTGACGAAGCGGGGGCGAAATGTATGTAGGGGCCACGGCGTTCCCTTGCATATTTATATTTGTTCAATGGTAAGACTGTCTGGTTTTGGTGACTAATGTTTACTTTATATATATACTATTTACTGAATATGTCTGACATGTCTTTCCAGTGAATGCTATAAGTGGAGTATCTTGAAATAATGCTTCTGATGTGCCATATATATGCATTTGTCCAGTAATTATGTATTGTGCATGATATGATAGATATGCTTCTTGGACTCTTGCAAATGTTGTGATATATACAGTACATATATACATATATCTTTTCTTTGTGATGTGCCTGCCTGGGAAAGCCGTGACCTTGCTTCTTGTTTGTGTTTATGACACATTTTGTTTTTAAAAAATACTTTTTTATATGTTTTTTTCTTGTATGAAATAAAATGACTTTTTGATATTTTCATTATATCTGGTGTTTGTTATTTATTTATGGTATCACCATTCCTAATAGGTTGTTGCATGTTTCTTTGGTAGGCATGGTTGTTATTTATGGTACCTAGTGTATGAGAATTATAGGTTTACAATTAATTTGTTTTGAATTTTGTAAATATAATTGCCACGTGGGGGGTAATATGGTTAAGGGGTGGGTTTCTTTGGAAGGTTTTTTTCTTTTTTTTTCTTTTGTATATAGTTTTTGCTTTATTGTAATATATTTTATAAATTTTTTTTTATTTTACCACATATATGCTTGTATATGTATATTGTTTTTCTTAAACTTTTATATGTAACAAACTTTACATGCTTGTTATGGTGTCCAGGGGTGTAACTAGGAATGACTGGGCCCCCCTGTCTACACAGAGTATAATGCCCCCTTTACTGGGCCCACACATGGTATATTGCCTCCTTAACTGGCCCCCAACACAGTGTACTTCCTCTTTGCAGGCTCAAATACAGTCACGTACAGAGTGACTTTAGCCCATTACTTATTGGATTATTCCAGCAGTTAACAGCCAATATTCACTTATCGTCACCCATTAATGCTCACTGGCTGCTTTGCTTAGCCTCTCAGCCTCTTGATGCATGTTATATCTTGATGCAGAACAGTGCACGCTTTGGGGATGTATTGTATTTGAACTCTGGTGGCTGAAAGCAAAGTGGACATGGTGGCTGCAGGAATCGGGGGTGAATAAATACACACCAAAAAAATACAATCCCACTCAATCCGAACTTTTTAACAAACTAGATAGAGCAGGCTGTCTGGGACACTTCAGCCAAATTAATTTACTATAAGCCACGCCAGGGAGAGCAAATCAATGCTAGCTCTTGGCTGACATTTCATTCAGGCAAACAGGAGCACTATTTTTTTTTTTTTTTTTTTTTTTTGGCTTGGCTTGGCCTGAGATTGTACCGTCTTTCCCCCAAGTGGCAAAAAAGTGGGATGTGTCACACTAAAAAAGTGCACAAGGTTGCAATATATCGCAAGACATCTATGAAAAAAGAAGGGCCCCCAACCCACCAGCAAAAGGCCCTAAAAGGGACATGGAACAATGGTCTCCCCAAGTCAAAGCAAGGGAGACCCATTATAAAGACCTATCTTGCTCCTGGCCTCCACGTGGGCTCTCTCAACAGTGTGCTACCAGGAGCTTTCAACAAAGTGCAACCACCTCCACAGAAGCAGAGGTGGGTTGGGTAGCAGGGTACCTAATGGCCACAGAACGCCTCCCCCTAGACTTTGGGAGGGTCCCAAAAGGGCATCCGCATCCAGAGTCGGACTGGCCCACCGGTGAATCCCCCAGTGGGCTCCGTGCCTTTAGGGGGCCTTACCAGACCCCCACTGCTTTTTTTTATATTAGACAGTGGAGGTGCGGTAACGGCTCCTATTCACTTACCTCTCTCCGCTCCTGGCCAGGGGGCCCCCGTATGCTGGCATTACATCATCGCGACGTGATGTGCGGTGTACAGGTCCCAGGCTGCTGCGGGAAGATGACAGGCTGTGAGCAGGAGCGGGGAGAGTAAAAGTGATGCAGCGAGGTAGTCCCCGGTTTTATGAGCAGAAAGTCACAGGCTTCCTGCTCTACCACTCATAGACTTGTTGGCCACAGGTCACATTGAGCCTGTGGCCTACAAGCTAAGCTGCTCTCCAGCGTCTCCTGCTTCTTCCTGCTCTGGGCGCACATGATGTCACATCAGACAGGTAAGTAGTGACCCAATACTGCTATGGGGGGGGGGCCTCTTCACTATTCTCCCCATACAGTGGCTCCTTCACTATTCTCCCCCCATACAGTGGCCCCATCAAAGGTCGCTATCAATGGGGACCATTGATGGAGCCATTATATTGTGTGTGTGTGGGGGAAGGCAGTGAAGGAGGCCTATATCCTGTGGGACATTAAATGGATTATCCAAGATAAAAATTTTTTTTTCTAATTACGCCAGGGCAGGTGAATAAAAAACCCAGAACTTAATCTCCTGTCTCCCAGGGTGGTTTGGTCCTGCAGCTCTGTTGTCTTCTTCAAGTTCCCTCTGCACGTGACTATCTGTGACGTCATGTGACTACTGAGGCCAATCAACGGCCTAAGGGAAGGGACCTGGGACGTCACAGCCAGTGAGGACTTCTGGCAAAAGAAGACAGTGGAACAGGACTGGATCGCGCTGGGATACACTGGAGCACCGGGGACAGGTGTGTATGTTTTGTTAGCTTTTTTGTTTTGTTTTTCCACCCCCCCCACCAGACTAATTAAAGAAATAAAAAAAAAAAAAATTATGATGGACAATCTCTTTAAAGTGCGGTGCATTAGGGGGTATATTAAAGGGATTGTCCAGGCATGATCCTCAGGATAGGTCATAAATACCTGATTGGTAGGGGTCTGAAACCTGGCCCCCGGACAGATCAGCTATATTTAGTCACTTCTGGTGCCCGTCCTGTACACAATACAGTGAAAATGATGGAGTGGAAGCTTCAGAAAAATTGAGAGGAAGTATCTGCGCTTTCCAGATGAAAATGACTTTATTGAAGCTCAAGACACAATGCGTTTTGGAGAATAACAATCTCCTTCTTCAAGTGTAGATAAGACAAGACATACTAACAAATGCAACACAGCTTATGGGGGAAGCATTTCCAATGCAGGGGGGTATTTTCTAATGCAGAATCCATGTTAACCGAAGTGCATATTAACCAATGCACTATTAAGGGTTTCATTATAGTGACTGGTGGCTAGATTGGGCAGGACAGTGAAGAGATGGGGGACAGAGAGGACTGTAGAGTATCTGGGTGCTGGGTGTTAATAGCACGTAAATTCCTATATGTAGGTTAGACGCAGGAGGCAGCAACCCAGGCACACGCCACAGACACGTTTTCTTCAGCAGTGCTCTAGTGTGCTGAATATCTGTGGAGAAAATCACGTACACCTGCAGACTTCCTCCACTTTAAATTTATGCTTAAAAGCTATAATTCTGCCCTTTACCTAGCCAAACAAGCCTATTTCACCGCTCTCATCTCTTCTCTCTCCTGTAACCCTATTGAAGGCTATTTGAAACTTTTCACTCCTTACTCACTCCCAAGGTGCAGATGCCATTCACAGACTTTAGCGCAGATGACCTGGCCACTTATTTCCATGATAAAACTGATAAGATCCATCAGGAAATAACTGCCCAATCCAGAGATGGCACTGACCCCCTCACCAGCCACACTTCAGACTGTTCACTCATCTTTTGAACCTGTTACAGAGGAGGAAGTATCTCAGCTACTTTCTTCTTCTCGCCCTACAACCTGTAGTAGTGACCCTTTCTCCTCACACCTTCTCCAGTCTCTGTCGCCTGCCGTCACGACTTACCTTACCAAAATATTTAACCTCTCTCTCTCTCTTCTGGAATTTTCCCATCCTCTTTCAAACATGCTGTCATAAACCCACTACTGAAGAAATCCTCCCTTGACCCATCCTGTGCTGCTATCAACCTGTCTCTAACCTTCCTTTCATCTCCAAAATCTTGGAACGCTTAGTCTATTCTCGTTTAATTCGCTATCTTTCTGCTAACTCTCTTCTTAACCCTGACAATCTGGCTTCCGCACTCTGCACTCTACTGAAATGGCCCTCATAAAAGTCTCCAATGATCTCCCGACGGCTAAATCCAAAGGTCACTACTCTCTTCTTATTCTTCTAGATCTCTCAGCAGCATTTGACACTGTTGACCATTAACTCCTCCTGAACTACTGTTGTTTCCACCATCTAATAGATCTGTCCCTGATATCTCCATTGCAGTCTCTGGCCTTACCATAACTCCTAGGCAGTATGCCCGCAGCCTCGGGGTTTTGTTTGACTCAGACCTTTCCTTCACCCCCCCATATCCAATCACTCGCACGCTCATGTCATCTCCACCTCAAAAACATCTCCAGAATCCGCCCTTTCCTTACCACAAATACACTAAAGACACTTATTGTTGCCCTGATTCAATCTCGCCTTGA